>PVKS010031931.1:0-23016 GCA_004027875.1 Aplodontia rufa
AGTGAACACTACAATAGTGATTAGAGAATTAGTGAACACTACAATAATGATTAGAGAATTAGTGAACACTACAATAATGATTAGAGAATTAGTGAACACTACAATAATGATTAGAGAACAGTGAACACCACAATAGCAGTGAACAGTACAATGATGATCGGAGAAGAGTGAACAGTACAATAATGATATCATATGGCACCATATGTATTGTGATGGTTTGGATCTGGAGTGTCCCCCAGAGGCTCATGTGTTTGGTCCCCAATGCAGTGATGGTAGAGGTAGGGCTTTGGGGAGTTTATTGGGTTGTTAGGGCTCTAACCTCATGAATGGATTAATCCATCGATGGATTCATGGCTGAATGGACTGTGGGGAGGCGATGGAAACTGTATGAGGTGGGACTTAGCTGAATGAGTGTGTCCATGGGGTGTGCCCTTGGGGAGTATATTTTGTCCCCAGCCCCTTTTCTCTCTCTCTCTCTGCCCCTCTTACCTTTCCACCATGCCCTGTGCACTAAGATGTTCTGCCTCACCTCAGGCCAGTAGCAATGGAGCCATCCATCCATGGACTGAAATTCTGAAACCATCAGCCAAAATAAATCTTTTCTCCTTCAAGTTGATTTGCTCAGGTGTTTTGTCACATCAATGGAAAGCTAACATTTGTACATATATGAATCTTCATATATGACATTTTCATCATAGTTCCCCCAAGCAATATTTTCCTAATTTGTTCAGTACATCCTTTCAGCAAATATTTGGACCTATTGAGTTCCACGTGCTATTGCACAAATAAGTTTTTTTCCCACACTAAAGAGTCTATGATTCCACTGAGTGGAAAAAAGAACCATAAACAAGTGAGATAAAGCTTAACATGTTAGTAGGTGCTAGGACAGATTCATATGTTGGAAATATCTGAGACATGAGGACATGAGTAAGTATTTAACTTACTTGGGAAGACATCAGGAAAAAGATAAGTCAGTGGAAAGCCAGTAACTGGCCTGTATATTCAGCCTGGTAACACGCATCTATTGAGGCGAATGAGACTGATTTTATTTTGTCAGTATCTATCATCCTCGCTGCTCCTGCAGTTCCTTCCATCTCTCAGTTGCATATACTAATGTCTGCTATGTGTAGCTTCAATACTTTTCTATTTCCTGAACCATGGCAAGTTAACCAGATCACTGTAGCTGCAAACTTGACTACACAGTTTCAAATTCCAGATCAGTGGTTGTCAAAGGTAGCTGCACACTGGACTTCCCTGGGTAGTTTTAAAAATGCTGGAAATTCTGACTTAGTTGGTGTGATGTGGAACTCCCCAGCAAATTTTGACCTGAATTCATGATAAAGATCCCCAGATGTGATTCATCAACTGTAGATCAGATGCATTCTGACTAGGGGTTGGAGCCTGGGACCCTACATTGACAATAAGCAGCCAGGTACTACCCGTTCTCCTTATCTGAGCAGCAGGATTCAGGATCATAGTACTGATCACAAGAGTTGTCACCTGTCAGTCAGACCTAGGGCCCCACTAGTGAGTCCTCTATGCTGAAATCACCCCAAACTGCAAATTAAAAGAAAAGCTCTTTCTTTACTCTCAACACTGGACACCCAAGATATGGGGGTTTTATACCCAGTAATTCTGCGATTCTTTGTGCACACCAACTGGGGATCCTAAAATTTAATTCAAATTTGACTCTCACAGATTCCACAGTTCAAAGGCTCTGTCTCCCAAGATTGCCTCCTCCTCCAACTTCAAACACCAATTGCAAATGGTCACCCACCATTTCTGCCCAGCTTGGCTGCCAATTGGCAGCTTCCACCCCTCATGTTCATTAACTTGCTCTAAGGCTCATAGAACTCAGAGAATTTTACTTACCTTTACTACCTGTTATAGTTTGGAGGAGAGGTGTCCCCCAAAAGCTTGTGTGAGACAATCCAGGAAGACCAAGGTGAAATGATTGGGTTATGAGAGTCTTAGCTCCATCAGCGAGCTTCTTTCCTGTTGGGATTACCTGTTAAGTGCAGGCTGGTAGGGTGTGGCTAGAGCAGGTGAGTCACTGGGGTGTACCTTTGGGTATATATTTTGTATCTGGTATAGAGTTTCTCTCTCTGCTCCCTAGAGCCAAGCCTTCTGCCATGATATTCAGCCTCACCTTCAGCAAGAAATTGAGTCTGCTGTCTCTGGACACAGACCTCTGTCTGAAACCATCAACGACCAAATAAACTTTCCAAAGAACATCTTGAGTATTTAGAAAATACTGACTGTCCAACTACTCTTCATCAAAAGGCTAGCCTTCAGACTGTGTCTGGGTTTCTCACTACTCTCCTTGACTTGTTTCCCTAGCCATTCGCTTGGTCCAGAGTACAGGATCAATTGTGGCCCTACCTCCTTTTCTGGAGCATTCCCTGGACCTCAAAGCATCTTTACAACCTCTTGCCCCACAGTTGAGTTAGAACAGATAGCCACAAGAAGAGATCAATACTGTAGGCACATTTAGCAGTGATGCTACTTCTTAAAATATTTGATGCCATGCACATACAATTATCAGCCTACAGGCAGACGATTCTTTAGCTTATTTTAAAAAATAAAATGATATTATAGAGTTGCTATCTTTTCTTTCTCCTTCCCCTAAAGCCCATTATGCATTTTTCAGTTACTGTGAACAATAACGTACCATTAAGATTATTAGATCTAGAAATTTAGGACAGCCTTCAGTTTACTTTAACATATAGAAACATTTTTGATATGAAGAATTTCGTAAATGAGTGCTTATTTTATTTAATATATCATTTGCTTTTATAATACTATTTTTTTAAACAAGTATGTCATTCGTCAGATTAAGGGTTCCTTCTCCTTGCAGGGATTAAAGTAGAATCAACTTTATTTTTCTAAGTAAGTTGGTCTTTGCACATCCTAGTGACTCATGGATGAAACAGACTGGCCTTGAGGTCATTGCCTGGCTGGACTCCCAATGGCCCCTGCAGGTTCCCGATGAAATGGCTCTACCGTGAGCAGCCAAAAGAGGCACCTGTAAGCATGGAGGCATCTGCAGAGATTACTGAAGCTCTCTGAAATGGCTAGATCTGGTTCTAAGTCACACGTCAACCAGGCACTCAGGAACCAGAACCAGGCTGACAAGGCACATAAAAGAAGGAAAACATAAACACACATACACACACACACACATATACCCCTTATCCAAAAAAGTAGCTAAGAGCCAATCAAGTTCTTTCATTTCAAACACAGCATTGTCTAAGTGCAAAGTGCTCTACTAAATCACATCAACCAGCTTTGTAGCTTAAAAACCTGCAGGCCTTAATTACTTTAAGGAAAAGCCTGGTATCCAAAGCAAGCCTCATTACAAGTTAGCATTCTTTTGAGGGTGGGAAGGGGCCCAGGATTGAGGCTGTCTTGGGGATCCCTTACCAAATCAAATCTCTCTTCATCCTTCATAGTGATGAGACTGGTGATCCACATAATTAATATGAGCTCACACAGAAGTAAACACAAAACAATTAAACAGGAAGCCTTTAACCAGGCAGCATACGGGGTGGGGTGGGGGTGGAGGAGGAATTAATGGGTAACAGAGTCTGAGACACAGGGGGAAGTACTGCATGTCATTCTTAAGCCAACTTCTGTTCCTTGCCTAAAACCAAATGGGTTTTAAAACGTTTGTCAACCAAAAAAGCACAGGGGAGGTGCTTTGGAGCCGGTATTAGACAGAAAATATTTACATTCTGGTAGTTGCAGCAGGTCAGCAATATGTGAAATAGCAAATTGAAAGGGAGTTAGCGTTGTAATAAAAAGAATAGTTGAATAATCTATATTCATTAAAGACTAAACTTGGAGGAGCGGAGAATACAAAGCTGGAGAAATCAAGACCTTTGGTATTAAAGAGCAGTTGTGATGCAGTGACAAGAGGGAATAAGGGCAGGGGTCATTACTTACTAATGCTTGAGATCCTAATGCACACCAGGCCCCATGTGAGCACAGGGCACGTGCTATGTCATTTAACATTAAATACCGCATTGTAGGTCAACTCTCAGATACCATTGCAAAAACATTAATAGTGGGAACTAGTAAGCAAGTGAAACTCAAGATAAGCAAATCCCATTTCCAAAAAATAAATTACACTGAAAGAGGAGAAAACATTGTACCTACAGAATCTCTTGCTTAAAGCCTGTTGGTCCAGAAATTATCAAATTATGTTTGCTTTAATTTTAATGTTTCATTTAGGGAATTAAGATAAATGGAAAAATTAAAATCTACCCTACAGTTTTCTGCATCAGGAAAACAGGTTCTGATAGGATGTGAGAGTTATCGTAGGCTGTCACCTCTGGGCCAGAGATCAGACCTCTTTTGCAATAAGTCTGAAACTTTCTAAGTTCAAGTCCCTACTGTGGTGCCTGACAGTGGGCTGTTGGCAAACAGGGGCCACCATCTCCACCAGGTGAACCAGCTAGAAGTATAATGAAGAATCACATCTTTGGCAGAGGACCGAAGACAGTGAGTAATACTGTATTTATAGGAACCTCCAAAGAAACACCCAAAGCCCTTTGGCTGTTGTGTCTCATCGTCTCCTGGAACTCCTATTGTGTCATAATTAAAAAAAAAAAAAAAGTTAAGCAAGACCCAGCACATGGAAAGGAGGCAGCTGGTAATTTTGCTATTGTTCTAAAACACAGTCTTTGAGGAAGGTACTGAATCATATCCCCACTTGCACAGGTGAAGAAACACAAATTAGTTGAGGCTGACTTCTTCGACATGAAGTAGTACAGGCAGGAGGAGCTGAGTAGCTGAACCTGGAAAATTTAGTTCCATGTGTAAATTAAACTAAATTTGGTCCAAGGAGGCCTCCGAATCAGGTCCTTGAATAACTGCAACCTAACTTGCTACGCAAAGAGTGTGCTTTTGTAACAATAGCTAAGTCTCAACCAAACACAGAAGCTGACCTTCAGTCAATCACATGCCATCAAGTGTTGAAATTGGCTTCCAATAAGGCCAGTCCTTTAAACTTGCTCTGGTTCTCAAACCTGCCTATTTCTGGATTATTCACTTAATTAAACTCTACTAAAATAATTGGAAGTTTTTCTTTTAACACACATATATGATCTTTGCACTTCCCCACCCTGCCATGAGGGGTGGCATCAGTCAGATGTGGATGACTGGTGCTCCATTGTAAGTATAGAGGCCACAGCCAAAGGAAAGTCAGACCGATGAAGCAGAGGACCCAGGACAGCAATTCCTAGTCAACATTATAACTGATGGTCAATTAGGAAAGGTCTGTTTCTTACTATCAGAATCGTGATGAAAGGATGCAGGATGGGTGCTCCATTCCTTCCTGCAACTTCAATCATTTCCGGCTGATCTTTTTATTTATTTATTTATTTATTAAGAATTAATAAAGCCCTATTTTTGTACCTGAACCAGTTAGACCAAATTGAAGCTTCCCTTCAAGATCCTAGGGCCTTCTACAAATACTGGTAAGAAATAGGCTGAAACAACCTGAACCCTGGGCTTGAAGTTCATTGGGAACCCATCTCCCTTATCCTGATCCTCAGAAGTAATACTGATAAAGGAAATGGCCTAATGTGAAATCCTACCAACACAGCTCCTGTGTTTTGAATTTCATTTTCATGTTTTCTTAATGACATATCATAATTGTACATATTTATAAGGTAGAATGATAATTCACTGTGTGTATACCATGCATAATGACAAAATCAGAGTAATTAGCACTTTTGTCTTATACATTTATCCTTTCTTTGTGCTGGGAACTTTCCAAATCCTTTCTTCTCATTCTTTATAAATATCTAATAAATTGGGAAGTATGTTCACCCTTTTGTACTATGGAATATTAGAATTTATTTCTCTTCTCTAGGTGTATTTTCATACCTGTTAGTCAAATTCCTTTTACTCATTTTCCCCTTTATTTTTTGAGCCTCTACTAGCCTCTATTCTAATCTCTACTTCTATGAGATTAACATTTCTAGCTTCCACATATGAGCAAGAACATGCCATACCTGTCTTCCTATGCCTGACCTATTTCACTTAACATCCTACAGTTCCATCCATGTTACCACAAATGACAGGATTTTACTCTTTTGTGGCTGAATAATATGTTCTGTTTCGTATATATACCACATTTTCTTTATCCATTCATGAGCTAATAGATACCTCAGCTGATTTCACATCTTGGCTACTGTGAATAGTACTGCAATAATCACAAGAATACAGGTATCTCTTTGATATATTGATATACAGGCTTGGATATATACCCAGTAGTGGGATAGTTGGATCAGACAGTAGTTTTATTTTTAGTATTGAGGCTTCTGTCTGAGAGAGGATACTGGGAATCTATTTTCTCTCAGGAAATGCTTGTGTTTTCCTATTCTTTATGGTAAAGGTGCAAAAGAGGACAGAAAATAACCTCATTAACATCAGAAGAGCACAGTACAAATTTCAAAAGCTAATGGAATCTTCTTGGATAGCCTGCATTTTGAAAGGTCATTATCTTAGCTCCAAAATTAAGAAAGCATGTTTTATTGTCCGAAATAAACACAACTAATTCTTAAAACTATAAAGCAGATTTAAAGTCATTTCAAAGGCTTGACAAGCTTAACCAAACTTCTTCAAACTATTCTGTCACCCAAAGGGCATGCTATAGAACAGGGGTACAAAATATGTATAAAATGATTCATTAAATAAATGCAATTGGCAAGACCCTTAATCCACCACCTTACAGCAGCAGGCACGCCCTCCAAACAACACAGAGGAGAAACTGGAACAGCATGGTGAGGTTTTGTTCATGCCACACATCTGTTCGCTTAGCTGGATCTTGTTTGAGGCTTGGGCATAATAAGTTCTGATTGTCTTCATGTGCAGTGACAGTGGTGTAATGAATGTTGTTTGAACGTGAATTGTATAAATACGTAGACATGTTGATTTGAGAACAAAAAACAAAGCATGTGAAAATTGGCAAAGTACCCAGTTAAAGAATTATAGATACTCTTCTTAAGGGAGGGAAAAAAAAGACAAGCACTCAACTGGCAGACCACCCACGAAATGCCATTAAAATCTAAACAGCATGAAGAAAAGACAGTGTTCTCCAGCCAGTACGATTCCTCAAAGTATTAACTTTAAAAAGCGTTTCGTTTAATCCAGTGACCTTAAAATATCTTCTGAAACTGTAGACTCCTTTTGTGTACTTAGTGGAAGTACCTTCTCATGCATCACATACGTGAAATGAACAGGGAGAATTGGACAAGGCTAACAATAATAGTAGTTGCTAGAATTTATAGGGCACGTTCTGTAAATGAAATTAAAGCATTACCTTATGTAATCCTATCATCGGCCCTATAAAATAAATATCAAATGAAATATGTGCACATTGGCCAAATAAAGAAAGCCTAGATACTGAATCAATAAGTCACATAGCAAGATTCAAACTCAGGCTCATCTGATTCTGGGACATTTTTCTTTTCACTACGATGTCCTGACAAGTAATATTCTTCCTACAGTAAGTATAATTAGCTCACAATGAATCAAATTCATGACTAACAATAAAAAGAAATACATATCCCCAAAATAAGGACTCAATTCCCAGAAGAAATTTCAATGACATAATTTTCCAAGGAAACAAATAAGCAATTAAATTGGGCAAATGTGCACTCAATTTAGAAGAAACAGAAAAGAGGAAAATATCCAACAATAATTCAAAATAAATCTGTCTTACACAATGAAGAACTAATGGCCAGAGCGATCTGAGTGTTTTCTCTCTTTGGAGTTAACCATCTGCAGAAGTCAAATGTTTACCTGCTCTGAAGAGTCAATTAAATATGGGAAAATGCTCTTTGCTCCTGTATTTATTTAATGATGCCAGCCACTCGTGATGATGTATCCTGCTTTCCTACTCCACTTAATATCTGCATGACTCGTGTTTCTTCACCTTGTATCATTAATGTTCCTTTATATGCACACGTAGATCTCCACAATGAGGTTTAAGCTTCTCACGGGAGGTAAGAACATTTTGCACCCCTTTGCGTGTCCCACAGGCTTTGCCCATAAGTGCTTAATTAACTGATTCAATTCAGAGCAAGACTTTGGCCACTAAGATCTAAACTCATCAAATTTGACTAAATGATAGCATAATGTTTATAGTTACCTAGGCAACCTTTGAGTCATTTTGCCATGCAACGTGTATTTTGAGCAACAAGGAGCCAATACATTGTAACAGACATCATCCCCTTGTTCTTTAAAGAAAGGTTGTTGTACTTGCAAAGCAACAGATGCAGATGTAGTCTGTATTATATGTGAAATGTGTTTCTCAAAACTTGTACTTCATTTTAATTTGTACCATGCAAAAATCCATGTAGGACACTCCAAGCAACACAGCAGATTATACGATCCACTGCAATCTGGGAAATGCTGTGGATCAGTGGAGAAAGGATAGTAGATCAGAGCTGGTAAAACTTTACCATAAAGAACAAATAAGGGGGGCAGATGTACCTCAGTAGGAGAGCACTTGCCTAGCATGTGCAATGCCCTGGGTTCCATCCCTAGCACCACACAAGACAAAAGGAATAAATCAGAGCCACTAGAGGGGAAAAAAGGACCAAAAAAAAAAAAAAAAAAAGAGGAAGGATGAGGTGGAATGGAACAAGACTTTAAGATGTGTAAGTTAAGATTTAAGATGATCTATAAACATTTATTGAGTGACTGAAGGAACGAATGCATAAAAATCAAGGTCCCCGGACTTCAGTGCGCTTGAGAGAACAGATGCATAATGACAGGATAGTAAAAGAGGATTGAAGGTCAGAGTTAAGAGGCACTTAAGGAATACAATTAAGCTGTAGCAACCAAGTGTTCTCTGGGAGCGCTGCAGAGAAGCTGAACCCTGTGTTGCGTTGCCTTTGAAAACTCCCAAGAAGTGTTGGCCAATGCTGGCCACCACGCACTGCACTCAACAGCCACGGCCATACTGCGCCTCTCAGAGTCATCCAGGTGTCTGGATGGAAAAGGGGGTGCTCCCCTCAGCAAATATTCCATGAGCTGTGTTGCTGTGTGCGTTCTGAGGCTGCTGAACCGCACAAGAGTGGCACATGGGCCTCCCAGACGCACACGCACAGTGAACCCAGGACTACCGCCTGCGCAGTGTTCACAGTGGCTGGAGGGCAGCTAACTTCCTCCTAGGAGGCTGGGTGCACCAGCTGCTGGTGACAGCAACAGAATCAGAGAGGTTCTGCCCTATAGTTCTTAAATGCTGCCTGCTTTTAAAAGGCAAAGCCTCGACATAATGCAGGAGCTGACATGTTTGCAAAGGAAATGCTCTTGTAACATGAAAATGAGCAGCTGGGTATCCAACTGTGTGCAGAAATACAGAGGGCTCTTCTTTTCCTCCAACTGATATTACTCACCCAGGTTTTATAGAGTCGAAAGCATATGCTTAAGTATAATTGCTCAACAACTTAGACCAATTTCCACATCACAACCAAATAAATGGGATATTTAGTTCCACCTAGGTGGTGACTATGTGACTCTTTTGTCTAGGTATTCCTAATGAAAACTATAGAGCATTGGCTGTGGAGGTAACATTTTGAAATTAATTTGTAAAATGAGATGTTTAATACATACAAATGGTGTGTAACACTATATGTAAAGTAGATAAGCAAATGTCTAATAGCATCAAGATTAAGAAAGAACATCACCAGCATAATCCAAGTTCCACCAAGTCCTCCTCATCTGTAGCCCCTAAGACTAGCTATGTAATTTGAGGTGCCTACTGCAAAATACAAGGGGCTTTTTTCAGAATTACTAAGAATTTCGAGATGATGGCAACAGAACATTAAACCATCCCAGCATCCACCTAAATGCAAAGCCTTATGTCACACAAGACATACAGCCATGAAATGGGTCCTAGGAATTCCCTTTGTGACCACCCAGATAAAAATCATTACACTAAAATTTCTTGACATGAATCCCATACTTTGGTGCACATATCATAATTCAATATAGTATGCCTGAGATCTATGAACATGCTGTAATTCTAGTATCATGTTTCTGAGATTTACATGTGTTGATCTATGAGGTTGTCATTGATTTTCATTGCTTATATTACACCAATGTATTTAATAGGTCACATTTTTTAAATATATTTTCCTACTGAAGAACACACAGGCTGTGTACAGTTTCTGAAAGAAACAACAATTCTAAAGACATTTTTGCACACATTTCCTGGTGCACATGGTCAGAATGGATATGGTTTAGGAAGGCTTCTTGTAAGAAGCATAGAATTGCATTTGGTTTTGTTACTGCCTTGACAGTCTGTCATGCTACTTGTGAAACTTACTAACATGTTCCATTTCCATGTCCTCTGGATACTGATTTTGATTCGTTTCTAACATCTTGTTCTGTGCTCTGTCCTACATTGCCTATGCTGTTCTCCCCACCTCCTATTTAATTTGATTTTTATTTCAATTTTTCTCTGCTGCTTTAATTGAATTATTTTCATTCTTCCCTTGGAATTTTAGCATTCCAACCAAACAAAGTCTCAGGTTAATTATTATCTTACATCCACCTCTCAAACAAACAACAAAGAAACCATAGACTGTTTTAACTCTTGTCATTCTCCTCTGAACTTTTAATCTATTGCTTTCAGTGTTTAAATTTTGCTCTTTGTTTTGCTGATATTTATTACCTGGTACTCTCAGCAATTAGTTATCCATTTCTTTGTTCACATTTCTTCTTGTGTGTTAGATACTCCTTCTAGAGCCATTTTTACTTCTCTGCATATACAGCTTTTAGAAGCTCCTTTAGAGTTTTAGAATGGTAAGCACACAGTTTTTATTTATCTATAAATGTGTTTGGTTTTGATTCTTGGAATCTAGTTTTGCTTGCTAAACAATTTAGTATTGACAGCTACTATACTTCAACATAGTATTCATGATCACTATTAGTCTAATGATTGTTACTCTTATCATCTGAATAATTTTAAGATTTTATCTTTGTGTTTGGTATTCCTCAATGCCACCATAAGGGGTATAAGAGCAGATATCATTCATTTTTCTTGGTTTGAATAAACTGTGTGTTTCATCTCAGAAATCTGTTATTTTTGAAAACATCTCAACCACTGTCTGTTGCCTCTTTTCATTCTCTGTTATCTCCTGGAAATCAAATTTTAAATGGTGTATCTTATTGTATCCTCAATGTCTTTTATGCTCAGTTTTTTGTTGTGAGCCTTCTTGCTCTGTGGTCTACAGTCTGGTTTATTTCTTCATATTTATTTTCCTACTTACTGATTCTCTCTTTATCTGTGTCTAGTTATTGCTAAATTATTCATGATATTTTACTGCAAAAAGTATAGCTTTCATTTTTTAAAAAATTATTATTTCTTTTGAAACCAAATCAGTCCAAGGCTACAAAGTTAAAGAGGTATGTGGTTATTGCTCCAAGTTCAGTAGTTGACCCTGGTACCAAATGAAACTTCTGGGGCCTGGGTTGCTGAGGAAGAGGGCCACATGGCTATTCTATTTGTCCTCCATTCAACTAGTCAGCAAGGACACAGCAAACATCTCATGATGGTGGAAGGTCTATTGTCTCAGACCATGGGTAAATGGGGTTGTGAAGAGATGGCTTTTATGTGGTGTTAGCATAGCCTATGGTAGTTTTGATCCTGCTTTCAGCTGGTGATAGAATAAAACTGCTTAAAATCTAACCCAGTGGTTAAAGGAAAAGGAACCTGGGGCTGGAGTGGTGGCTCAGCAGTTATGGCACCTGCCTGGCATGCACGAGGACACGGGTTCAAACCCCAGCACCACATAAAAAACAAAGTGTCAGAGCAATGAAAGCCACATGCAAAACTAAATAAAATTGATTCTCTCTTTCTCTCTTTCACTTTCTCTCTTTAAAAAAAATGGAGAAGGAATCTTATCTTTGTTGAAGTCTGGGCAGATAAAATGGATGCTTAAAGATGTTGATGCAAATTAGGAGGAAATGTAGAGTCGACGTAGGAAAGAAGTGAGGAAGGGGAGAAAGAAGAAGGAAAAAAATAAGTAGGAATAAGGACTGTTGACTCAGTCCAATGTCTTGGTGTGAGGAAATGTGTAACGGAGCCATTGAACCTAAATCCACTAGGCATGGACTTTCTAGAGAACACTCTGTTCTGTTAGATGAAAGAAAGAGAGAGAGAGAGAGAAAGAGAGAGAGAGGGAATCTTATAACCTCTTTCATACACATAGTGTGCATATTTTAAAACTGAAATAAATGATAGCCCTTAGTATCATCTTCAATATTTAATGATACTATATGCTGTGGAGACACAATTTCCCAATCACACTATGAACAGTCGTGCCAAAGAATGAAAATTCCACCAGAAAACTAAAGGCACTGCTTTTTGATTCCTTCAGGGGGAAAGAAGGCCATCATCTGAAGAGGCAGTTTAAGGAGATTGCTTGGATGCTGTAAAGAGTCATCAATTTTATTATTTGTGACTTAAATGGAAACTTTTTACGTCGATTATGTTCTGACATAAAGAACTCGAGGTACAACACCAGATTGCAGGGCTAAGACACACAGAGCTTTGAAACTGTACCCACTGCTCAGCTGCTCACCAAAATGTTCAGATCAACTTTACTACTTTCCAACTTTCTGCGGACAAGTGGCATGGGCTCCTTGCAGTCCTCGGAGCTGGTTTTCAAACCAATCAAAAGCTGACACAAATTTGGGAATTGTTCAGAGAGCACAAGCCCCCAGTTCAGGACCAAATGAAGCATTTGCAACAAAGACCAGGATATTACTGAAGAAAAAATTGGACAACCAACCTATGAAAGAAAATGAAAAGCTTAAACCATAATAAAATCATTGCTTGCGTTACAGCAGCAGTCCCCAGAGAATCAATAAGCAATTTGGTTTCCAGAGAATATGAATCCTACTTGCCAAAGAGAATCAGAGGGCCCAATTCCTTTCTGATGTTATTCACTCTGCTCTGGCCTCTGCTTATCCAGAGCCAAGCCTTTCTGCAGGAAAATATCAGTTTCCCCCGCCTGCATCAAATCCCACTCACGAGGGCCTTCAATTTTCTATAGCACATAGGGTACAGCTCTGTTTGTGTCCACACCTTGAATTCTGAAGCACATATTTCACCTTGCTCTTTATTCTTAGAACACATCCCAGTGATCACAAAACTGGCTTCCATGCCACACCTCACTTATGATTTTAACAACTAGTGATGTCACTGAGAAAAACATTATTACTGTTAGTTCACTGAGTGTTTGGCACGTAGGAGATGATTGGTAAATCATGAGTTGAATTTTTTTTCAGTTTTTGACAAAGAAATGAAAACCCACAGACACTTTTTTAGTTTACAATCAAAAATTAAGGAGCAGCAAAACCAAGTCTGAGCACACCCCCAGACCTTCTAAGGGTTCTTAGTTCAGGGTTCTATCCATTGCCAGGGCTGCCTCTCAGAATCCCTTGATTCAACACACTCGGCCACACACAATCACACACACACTTGCACACGGCTCACCTCTCAGACTGAAATCTCTTACCCACCCCGTCGAAATTGTGCTGCACCATGAAAGATCTATAGAACTGGCTGTTTAGTGTACCCACAGAAAGACTTGAAAAAAGTTGGTTTTTGGATTTAAGCAGAAGAAATACCTATTTGATGATGATGCACATGGCTCATTATCCTGTGAGGATAATAATTTAAGTAAACTGCAATGAAACAAGTCTTTCTTCTTTCTCTTTCTTAAAGCTCTGTTGTACACTGCTGAAAAGGTGACCCATCGAGATGAAGAAAAAGGGCAAAAATAACCCAGAAGCAACCTGAGATGAAGGCATAAAGTCAAAAGGAATTTGGGGGTGCCTAGCACCCTGTTCCCTAGGCCCATCTGGGAGAATTCTGACCTCCTCCTTGGTCCTATGCTTATTCCTGCAGTGCAAATAACTGGAGACCATGAAGGGAAGGGTCCTTGCTCCAAGGAAAAGTTGAGAAAGCCAGGGGGACCTCACAGGACCGGGGTGACCTCCATAACCTCTCCAGTCTCCAGGTATCCAGCCTGTGCACCCACAGCAAAACACTGCCCTAGGGAGTGATCCTTAGACCACTAAGGAGTCACCCTGCTGCAGCACTGAGGTAGCAAGCGTCCTCACACCCCCAGACACCAACACCCTGAACATCTGCTGGTGACACATCACCTCGACACAAGGTGCACCCAGGAAGCCGATCCCACCTGTTACCTCCCGAGCTTCTCCGCTCATTACCCTATGCGATGTAAGATGTGTATTTTTAAAACATGACCTGAGAGCTGCTAGTTAAATCAATTAGGTGAATTATCACAGTCCTTGGATTATCTAGGCCACACGCAGTGAGTGAGGTCACAGAAAGCTGAGGTCACAGGAGTGGCACCAATCACCAATCAGAGTCAGGATTTTTAGAAGGTGCTCATGGGGCTAATTGACAGCTACCCTTTGTGGTTAATTTCCCAGAACAAATCAATCAATTAAAAGTATCCATAAAGGGACCAAGCATTGAATTTTTTTATTCTGTTTTGTTTTTTTGAGGGGGGTGTACCAGGAAATGAACAGAGGGGCACTTTATCACTGAGCACACCCCTAGCTCTTTTTATTTTTTGAAACAGAGTCTCACTAAGTTACTTAGGACCTTGCTATTTAGTTTGTTTCTAAGATCTATTTCATCATATCTTAGACTAGAAATCTTGAAAGTACCTAAATTTCTAAAAAACTCAATTTTTTCTCTAAAATATAGAAAACATAAAAAACTTCATTTGTTTTATCACCAAAATATTTTATGAGTGGTAAAGTTTGATTGGTTTCAACTTATTATACTTCATAAGTATAATAAGAACTTAAAAACTTACACAATTGTGTTTTGGTGGTAGACATGTTTCAGTTGAACATATTTATTCATAAGCTCATTGCTATAAAAAGTACCAGGGTAGTGCTCTCATTTATTCTCAACATCCCAGGAGATGAACTCCATTTTAATGCTTCATTTTAAATTAGTTTGTCAATATTGAAATTTCTGAAATTTTATGTTCTTTCCATTTGAAATTTAACCAAGCTAAGAGGTGTTCCCAAGGATACACAAGTTAGTTTGTGAAAAAGGCACTCAAGATGCAAATCCAACTCTCATTCTAAATCAGGTGCATCTGGTAATTGGTGGAGGTGTAAATGGCATCCTTGTCTTTTGACCCAAATCCAGCACTCTTCACCCAGCAGCACAGCTGACAAATTAAAAATGTCTCCCAGAGGGTCATGGGTGAAAAGGACCACAAAAGATTGTTTTGTGTACAAGTGCCTTTGATTGAACCGAAATCATGAACTTATCTAGTTCTTGACCCTATTTCAGGGTCAGAGGCACTGGAGGGACAGGAATACTTTGTAGGCCAGATTTGGAATTAAATATTTAGATACTTAATGTTATAGTTAGATGGTTAGGTATCCCCCAAAATCTCCTGTGTGGAACAATGCAGGAAGGTTTAGAGGTGAAAGGGTCGGGCTATGAGAGTCTTAATCCAATCAGTGGATCTGTCCCCTGATAGGATTAACTAGGTGCTAGCTGTAGGCAGATAGGATGAAGGGGGAGGAGGTGGGTCAGTGGGGTTGTGTCTTTGCAGTATAGATTTTGCATCTGATGAGTGGACTCCCTCTCCGTCCTCTCTCTCTCTCTCTCTCTCTCTCTCTCTGCTTCCTGAGCATCATGTGAGCGCCTCTTCCCTCCACTGCACTCTTCTGCCATGATGTTCAGCCTCACCTTGAGCCCCAAGGAATGGAGCTTGCTGTCTATGGATGAAGACCTCCAAAACTGTGATCCTTGAAATAAATTTTTCCTCCTCTAAAATTGTTCTTGTCAGGTCTTATAGTGACAGCAGTGAAAAGCTATCTAAAACATTTGTGCAGGTTTCTCTGCAGCAGCACCACTGCATTTGGGGCCATATATTTCTTGTGTGCAGGGGTAAAGGAGACAATCCAATGCATTAGAAAATATTTTGCAGCATCCACCCAATGATGATGATCAAAACTACGTCCAGACATTGCCTCTGATCATCCCATGGAGAACCATAGACTTAGAAGAAGTCTGAGCTCCTATTTTTTTCTCTACATTTAAGGACTTCTCCTTCTTTTCCTTAATTATAAAATATACTGAAAAATGTTCCAAAACTTCCTCAGATGTACATGGAATTCAAGGACAAACTTTTCCCCCACCAAATGTGAAAGAATTGCTTCAAAACACATGAGCAGCAGGTACTACCTTGTAGTTACCAGTGACTTCCCAATCCTTCAAGATTTTCCACCACGGACGGGACATTCACAAGAGTCACAAAAGCATGCTATGGATAGTAGCAGACATAGGAGATCTTAAATTTGAGAAGAAATGTCATATAAACATTTTTAAGTAAAATATGAAAGTCATAGGAAATTTGATGCTAACACTAGGGGACTTTGCAAGTGTACAAAGAAATGAGAAGTAACAAGAAGCAAACAAAAAAGAGGTTTTCTGCTTGACAATACTGTAACGGAACTGCTGAGATCATCAACTTTTAAAAAGAAAGAAGGTATATTTAGACTCACAGTTTCGGGGGTTTTAGTCCATCATTGGTTGGAATCATTGCTTTTAGGCCTCTAAGAAGGCAGCATAAGAGAAAGAGACAGATGGGATGGGATCCCAGTATCCCCTTCGAGATCATGCCTTGTTATGACATTGAAACAGGATATGAGATGTCCCCCAAAAGCTCATGTGTGACACATGCAGTAGGGCTGAGAGGAGAAATTATTGAATTATGAGATCCTTGATGCAATCACTGAGTTAATCCTCTGATGGGGATTAACTGGGTGGTAACCGTAGCTTGGCAGGGAGCGGCCCGAGGAGGTGGGTCATTGGGGGCCTTTAGGGTATATAGCTTGTATCTGGCATGGAGTTCTCCTCTCCTCTTTGTGATGTGGTGTCTTGAGCAGCCTCCCTCTGCCAACACTTTTCTGCCGTGATGTCCAGCCTCACCTGGAGCCCTGGGGAATGGAGTTGGTCTTCAAGGAATTGAGACCTCTGAAACGCTGAGCCTCCAAATAAACTTTTCCTCCTGAAATTGTTCTTGTCAGGTCCTTGGGTCACAGCAACAAAAAGGTGACTAAAACGTGCTTCCTGTGACCTAACTTGCTTGCACAGGGCCCCACCTCTTAAAAGTCTCACCACCTTCAGTGTAAAAATGGAGACTCGGCCTTCAAAATATGGGCCTTTGGGAGCATTGAAGATCCAATTAATGGAGAACTTACATAACCACTTGACTTACACCAGAAGTTCCAAAGCAATTCACTGAGCATATGAAAGTTTTCAACAGAGCTAGATAAGCCAGATGTTTATAAAGAAGAAATAAAGTACACTTTGGTTCTTACTACAGCACACATAGAAGTTACTTTAACATGCACCATAGACCAAAATGTAAGACCTATAAGTACAAAACTTCTTAGAGGGAAGCAGCAGAGAAAATCTTCTTAACTTTGGAGTAAGCAAAGACAGAGAATAATTTCAAAAAGAGATAAAACATAAAAGATATAAAGGAGAAATCGGATCTCATCAAAACATAAAACTTTTGCACTTTGAAAAGTGCCATTAGCTACAAAAGGCAAGTCAGATACTGGGAAGAAATATGAGCAATACATCTAGTAATAAATACTTGTATTCTGAACATTAAAAAAAAAGATCAAATAGGGATGAAAACAAATATTCCGATTTTAGAAACGGACCAAAGATTTGAATACAAACTTCACAAAAGAAGATGTATAAATGGCCAGTAAGCATATGAAAAGATGCTGAACATCGCTGGTCATCAAGAAATTGCACGTTGAGGGGCTGGGGTGGTGGCCCAGTGATTGTGGTGCTTGCCTGGCATGCGCGAGGACGCAGGTTTGAACCCCAGCACCAGGTACACAGCAAAGTGTAGGAGCAACAAAGACCACATGAAAAACTAAATTAAATTGATTCCTCTTTCTCTTGCTCTCTTTGCCTCTCTCTCTCTCTTTAAAAAAAGAAAAGAGGGCTGGAGCAGTGACTCAGTGGTTATGGTGCTTGCCTGGCATTCACAAGTACGTGAGTTCAAACCCCACCATGTATAAAACAAAGTCTTGGAGCAACAAAGGCCACATGAAAAAAAAAAACTAAATAAAAAAATTGAATCTCTCTTTCAAAAAAAAAAAAAAAAAAAAAAAAAAAAAAATAAAAAAAAAAATAAAAAAAAAAAAAAAAGAAAAAAAAAAATAAATAAAAATAAAAACCAGGCGGAAAAAAAAGTAAACTTGATTCGCTCTTAAAAAAAAAAAAAAAAAAAAGAGGGGCTGGAGCAGTGGCTCGGCAGTTACAGTGCTTGCCCAGCATGTGCGAGTACACGGGTTCAAACCCCAGCACCCACGAACACAACTAAGTGTCAGAGCAATGAAAGCCATGTGAAAAACTCAATAAAAATTGATTCTCTCTCTCTCTCTCTCTCTCTCTCTATCACACGCACACACACATACACACTGTCCTCTTTAGAAAGAAAGAAAGAAAAAAGAAAGAAAGAAAGGGAAATCAAGCAAGCATAGGTCAAAGCTACAGAGAGAACAGTGCATATGCATTAAGGCGAGTTGCTGCCTGGTACTGGTCCATTCACAATAGCTAAATGATGGAATCAACCCAGATGCTCATCACAAAATGAATGGACTAAGAAATTCTGATATGTTTTAGATGATAGATAGATAGATAGATAGATAGATAGATAGATAGATAGATATAGATAGATAGATATAGATATATATCATACATACAATGTAATTCTACTCAGCTGTTAAAAAGAATGAAATTATGGCATTTGCCAGTAAATGGGTAGAAATGGAGAATATCATGCTAAGTGAAATTAGCCAAACTCAGAAACTCAAAGGTTGAATGTTTTCTCTCATATGTGGAAAGTAGAGTAAAATTAAGGAAAGCTGGAGGGAAGGATAAGATTACAAAAAGAATCAATCAAATGAAAATTAGTAGGCAAGTTAAAGAAAGTTCAGTAGTATAGAGGAAAGAGAAGGGAGCAGGGAAGAAGGAGGGGAGGGGAAAGGGAGATCAAGGGGAATCCTGAACCAGAATTGACTTCCATGCATGTACAAGTTTGTCAGGATGAACCCAACAACTATGTGTAATCATAAAGATCTAATTTTAAAAAATCAAAGGAATAAGAGGAGAGGAAGAGGACCAAGGAGTAGAAGAAGGCAGGTAAGGAGGGGGAAATGTAGGGATTGATATTGGTCAAATTATATTGCTATATAGAATTTATAGAAATTTAACAACAAATCCCATCCATATGCACAACTATAATGCACCAATAAAAATGTGGAAAAAAATGGTGCTGGTGAAGAAGTAGAGAAACTAGAATTCTCAATGTCAGCAGGGACAAAAAAAATGGGATTAACACTTTGGAGTTACAGTTCAATCGTTTCTTAAAATGTTAGACACCATGCGATTCATCCATTCTCTTCCTAGCCACTGATGGATGAGAAACAAGCAAACTAACCAAGGTGAACGTATTTGAATATGAGAATATTCACAACCACTCTATCTACTGTCATCAAAATCGCAAAAATGTCATATATCCATATGGTGGAATAGTACTCAGCAATAAAAATAAATGAATTACTAATACACACAATAATAGAGATGAATCGGAAAATCATTGTATTCTTTGGAAGAAATCAGTCAAAAAATAATACATATTGTATGATTCCATTTGTATAAAATTCTAGAACATGCAATCCAATTTGTACTGAAAGGAAGCTGTTCAGTGTTTCCTGGCGTTGGTGAGAAAAGGGTCACCAATTTCAAGAGACTTAAGAAATTAGTGCAATAACAGAAATGACTGTGGTCTTGATTGGGACTTAAAGCAGGTGTGCAGGGCTGGGATGCAGTTTAGAGGCAGAGCACTTGCCTAGTACGGGCAAGGTCCAGGGATTGATCTTCAGCACCATCAAAAAAGTAAAATAAAAAATTTTAAGAACCCAGGGATTGTGCACATGTAGACTTGGAATATATGTCATTTATTTTATTTCAATTTTAGCTCAATAAAATGAAAAGGTACAAGGTGTAAGAAAGTGTTATCGACCTAATGGAAATTGTGGTGGAAGACATAAGTCAATCCAAAACCGCTGTTATTTCAAAGTAACAACCGAAGACAATTTTGGTGAAGTTGTAGGTTGCGTAACCACCCAACCCAGGTCCTGGCTGTGCTTGGGAACCAGCCTAACTAGCGTATCTCGTCTTTCAGGCCAGAGTTTAAAAAAACACACACACATACACACTTGTCCACGGGCAATCTGCACAAAGTCTTATTGTAAAGAAAAGCCCCTTAATCCCAATCACTCCATTGCGCCGGCCTCTGCGTTGTGCGTTTATTGGAAGCTATCATCTTTCTTCAATTTCCATTCAAAAAAAGCTAACTTCAGTTAAATAAAATGATACTGCCTTCTAAGCATTTTGAGTTGGTGGGTGTGCCGATGCTTTAACACCAAATGCTACCAAAGTTCAGGAAATGCCACGGATGAGGTGGACTCTGTGCTCCTAATGTTTTATGAACAGAAAACCCAAAAGAGGTGCAAAGTGGTATACGCTGGGGTTGGAAATGTGCCAGGCTGGCAACAGGTGAGGCCCAGGGCCACCGATCCAAGCTAAATCAAGCACTCAATGCTTACAACACTATTTGAGTCACAACAGAATGACTGTTAACAACCAGAACAATTATTTTTCTCACATTTGGCCATTTTGGGCATCTTTTCTTACCCTGAGAACAAAACAAAAACTACAATAAGAATAAATGAATTACTATTATACACAGTAATAGAGATGAATTGGGAAATCGTTGTGTTCTTTGGAAGAAATCAGTCAATTCTTCATTGAGATTCAACTTATCTTTGCAGAGAATAAAGGACTGCGACTCTGCCCTTCGTGATCACATGCTATGTTTCCCTTTGCTTCTCCCTAATAACGGGGATGATCTATTATGACATATGTTAGGGATCGTATGGATTTAGGATGAGCCAACCAATTCTAACACAGTTATCAGGCTCTTTCACCAGAGCTGGAGAATTGTTGTAAGTGGCTGATGTGAGAATAAATGAAAGCAATATTCTCACAGGCATTTTGCTATTTCTTTCTCAGTCCTAGATCAGTTACTCCTGATACAAAGATGTTGTGATCCAGAGTGAGCCCTTTAAAAATGAAAGGAGGCAAAAGAAATAAAACAGGTCAGCGCAAAGGAGAAAGGAACTTGAAACACAAACAAGAACCAGAAACTAAAGTTTAAAAAGCAAGCAATTTGCCAGGCACAGTGGCGCACACCTGTGATCCCAGTGGCTGAGGAGGCTGAGGCAGGAGGATCACAGGTTCAAGGCTAGCCTCAGCAACTGGAGAGGCCCTAAGCAATTTAACAAGACCCTTTCTCAAAATAAAATATAAAAAGTGCTCAGTGATTAAGCAGCCCTGGGTTCAATCCCTAGTACCAAAAAAAAAAAAGAAAGAAAAAGAAACAATCGCAATCCAGATGTACGCTATTCCTTTACTGGTAGAAACATTAATGTTAAAAGATATAAACAAATATTAGGGAATTCATCTTAATTATTTTTAGGCATGGAATTAATGATAGTAATATGGTCTCTAAAATTTTCCCTCTCTCTCCCTCTCTCTCTCTCTCTCTCACACACACACACACACACGATCAGAGAAGAGACACAACTTCCTAGCCCCATGACCTTGGTCAAGTCACGTTTAACTCTGCCTTGCTTTGGTTTGAACTGCTTAACGGGAGCCAGCACCAAGGAGAAGTTGAGCGCACCATGAACTGCGCCCTGTCTGGCGGGCTTCGCCCTGCCTCACGGAACCCTCCTCTCTCCACCCTGGTCTTGGCAAGCTCCTCCTCCCTCAGAGCCCCACCTCCTGGTCCCCCTGCAAGCAATGTTTTTCCCTGGCCCTCCCTGTCCTTCCCTCCTCTGACCAGTTCTGGATGCCCCCATGTTGTGAGCTGTCACCAAGTTTGTGTTGGCCACCCAGACTGAACTTCCCAAGGATCTCCACCACACACACCCTGTCCTTTTTCTTGAAGCACTTACCCAAAATTCCTTCTGTCTCAAGAGTTTACTCAGTACTTTATCTTTCATTATTGTTCACTTTTACCTTATTTTCTATCTCATACACACTTAGAGTATTAGATCCATGAAAGCAAAAACATTCTCAGGCTCACCCAAGCCAAAAGGAGTAACACCCCATGCGCACAAACCGTGGAGATCATTCGGTATGTGGCCCCAAACCAAAGTCTCACCTTTGTCCTCTTCGTTCTCATTCGTCCCTGGGGCTCCTCCACAGAAATTGCTGTGTCTTGCATTTGCTCTTCTCTTCTTGGATTGTCACCGTCTTCTGGTGACTCTTGCTTTATTTTTCATTTCATTCACTCCATATACTCCTGATGGGGAAATTTTTCTTGGGAAAAAAAAATGTGACCATTCTGTTTCTTTTTTAGTAAGATAAGTACATGCAGGGCCACCTCATTTGAGGTGTTGTCCTCTGGGCACATGATCACTTTCTTTCTCATGAGGATCCACCAAACTGAGAGTAAAGAAATGGGGAAGGAACAATCCAACATGAACCAAGGGATGAATTTAAAGAGAACGAAGGATAAAGGTAAATAAAAACAAGATCAATCACTCTTGAAAAGGACAGAGATTGATAAAGCTCAGTTACAAATATGGATAAATAGAAATATGGAGGATGAATTTTAGATAAGAAATGCAAGACATTGATCAAGCCAATGAATACATGAGAAAGTGCTCTAAATCATTAGTAATCAGAGAAATGCAAATGAAAACCACATTAAGATATCACCTTACACCAGTCAGAATGGCAAAGATGAAGAAAATAAACAACAATAGATGCTGGAGGGGCTGTGGAGAGATAGGCACACTAACACACTGTTGGTGGAGCTGCAGACT
>PVKS010031932.1:0-10545 GCA_004027875.1 Aplodontia rufa
TGACTGCTTATCATACTACTGTGAACAACCTTTTTCTCCAGAGGAGCTGGAGTTCATTGTAGAACTGTGGAATTGGGGGGAAACACGCTGGAAGCAGGACACCTGGGTTTACTGCCTGAACTCTGCCCTGTCTCACTGTGACCCTGGGCAAGTCACTTCCCCTCTGTCAATCTCAATCTCCTGTTGGGGAAAGTGAAGATGTTAAATGAGTTAACACTAATATTCTGTGATAAATCCCTCTTTATTTTGTAATATTGGTAAATCCTTGTGTGATTAACAATATCAGTTTCCTTCTTTCCTTTCTTCCTTGTACTAGGGATGGAATCCATTGTTTCTTTACCACTGAGCTGAATCCCCAGTCCATTCTATTTTTTTATTTTGAGACAAGTTCTCTCTAAGTTGCTAAGGCTATCCTTAAACTTGTGATTTTCCTGCCTCAGCTTCCAGAGTTGCTGGGATTAGGCCATCCTAGTTTTCTTTCTTTTTAAAGAGAGAGGGACAGAGAGAGTGAGAGAGAAAGAGAGAATCAATTTTATTTAGTTTTTCTTGTGGCTTCCATTGCTCCAACACTTAGTTGTGTATGTAGTGCTGGGCCCCATCTTAGTTTTCTTGAGAGAAGTTCTAGGGGTATAGCTTGTCAGTTCTAAAACTGGGATGGTTCTGTGCAAACTGAGATCTGTTGGTGAACCTAGTTCTCTTAAGGTCATTTGGATGGGTGTGGCAGCACATCTCCAAAACGGTCTCCAGTGGTTCTCACCATCTGCTGTTCATACTCCAATGTCTAAAAGGGTTGGTTGGCAGAGGTGATAGTATGTTACTTCTGAATTTAGGTTACAAAATAACGTCTACCGTCTCTCTTGATCTGCTCTTTCGGCCTTCCACCTCTATTACTCACTGTGGGAAAAGTTGGCTACCATGTTGTGAGAAGCCCTACGTTGAGGCTTATCTTGTAACGAAGCCTTTGGTCAATTATGGGAAAGGCACTAGGCTTGCCAGTAACCACACAGATGAGTTTGGAAGCAGATCCTTCAGCCCTGATAGAGTCCTGAGATAACTTCAGCCCTGGTTGACATCTTGTCTCAACCCCACAAGAAATTCTAGTCAGGGGGCTGGAACAGTGGCTCAGAAGTTATGGCACTTGCCTGGCATGTGCATCAAGTTTGAACCCCCAGCACCCTGTACCCAACAAAGTGTCAGAGCAATGAAAGTCAGATGAAAAACTAGATAAAATTGATTCTCTCTCTCTTTCTTAAAAAAATAAAAATAAAAAGAAATTCCAGTCAGAACCTCCAGCTAAGTCACTCCCAGATATTTTTTTAAAAATTTTATTGAGGAGTTGAGTTGTTGTATAATCATAGATGCATATGTAGTAACAATATGATATGCCCTGATCCTAAGTCACACCCCAGTCTCTTCACTCTTCTATAATTCCCCCTTATAGCAGATATATATGCACAATCATTCATATATATATATATATACATATATATATATATATATATATACACACACACACACAGAGAGAGAGAGAGAGAGAGATAGAAAGAGAGAGAGCGGTGGGGGGATTGGTTATGCATTTTTCCATACTCCCAGGTTCTTAACACTCAGAAACTATGAGATAATAAATGTTTGTTATTTTAAGCTGCTAAGTTTTAGGGTAGCTTATTAGATAACTAACAGATAACTTATTCTGGGAGAATTCAGAAGAAATGGAACTCAAACACCCTTTTATGGAAGGAGTGGGAACTTAATCTTAAACCAACCTTACAGGGGATTGGTTGAGAGGTAGGCATGTGACCTAGGGCTGGTCCTGTCAGAATAAACTTAGAGATATTGGTACACAATTCCCTTTCTATTAGGATTTTGGAGTGAGTCATAAGAGTAGAGCCTGGTCAATTTACAATAGCTAAACTATGGATTCCCGTGACTGGATGAATGCATTAAAAAACTCAGAAATTTCAAAAATTAATATACATCTTTGTGCTCATTTCTATCTATAGCATGGGGGTATTACAGAGGAGATAAGAGAGGTGGGAATGGACGAAGGTGGGGAGATCCTAGACTAGGATCAGCCCTAACTTACTTTGTCAATATCCACGTGTGCATGAATATATAACAACAATTTCCTCTAATATATAAAACTATGTGGAACAACAACAACAAAAAGAATAGAGCCTAGAATTGTGCAGGGTGAGTTAGGTAGAGAGATGAGAGAAAAGAGGGAACATGTGGAGACAAGCAATCAAAGCTGAACATGGATTTGGTTATGTTGTGTGGGTCCTAGATCAAACTGCACTTGAAGTGGACCCTTGGTCTGTCCACCTATATAACCAACAATTCCTTTTCTTTTGGTTAGCACCTTGAGTTTGATTTTCTCCCTCTTTCATCCTAGGTTTCTATCTGATTCAGTGGCTATTCTTATTGCTTAAGTGAGAAAACTGAAGTTCAGAGAGATTAAGTAACTACCCAAGGTAGCAGAGCTAGCAGATGGCAGTTGGAATTTGTTCCAGGCATTGCTTGCAGCAGAGCCCCTGCTTTTTCTATGATGTCATTCTGGACAATGAATTAGCTTCTGAGAACCCAGGTTTCTAGAAATCCCTGGAAAGATTGAGTACATCAGGATGAAAAAATTATGAGGCAGATGAAGTTTATTAAAAATGGATGAGTAGCTCCTGTTGTATTCTGGCTACCATTCTCCTGGGGAAAAGACTAGCCTCCAAGAACCCACTCTGCTTCAGTGGAGATTTGAGGGCAGAGCTGCTGAATCTCTACCAAGACTTTTTGCTGGCATTAGCTCTGCAGCAAGAGGAATGGAATGTATAAGAGGTAGATGAGCCGGGGATGATGATGTTTCTGTAGTCCCAGCTACCTGGGAGGCTGAAGCAGGTGGGTTGCAAGTTCAAGGCCAATGTGGACAACTTACTTGGTGGTATCCTATCTCAAAATAAATAAATAAATAAGGCTGGATGGTAGCACACCCTTGGGTTCATTCCCTGGCACCAAAATAAGTAAGTAAATAAATAAATAAAAGCTTCTATAAGTCAACCTCTGTATTCTAACAGGAGAAAAGTTAATTTTTTTTGCTTATAGAAAATCCACTTCAGATGTTTCTGGGCAACTTCTATACTAACTCAGGGAGCCAGGCTGCTTCCACCCTGATGTTCAGCCACCTTCTACTCTAGGCTTCCAAGTAACCAGGGGAGAAGAAGCAAAAGCGTGGAGGAGGTGGTTTATTTTTAGCTGCTTTCTGCTCAAAGTGATGTTCCTTTATTTTCATTGGTGAGGACCAGTTTCAAGGCTCCATTTAGATGCAAATGAGTTGGGAAAAGCAGCTTAGCCACACACCCTTAAGGGAGAAATGAGTTGGGTGCATATTCATCAAGGTTGTTCAGCATATATACTTTGGAAGCATGGTCCCCAGTGTTCAGAGGTGGGTCTGTTAGGCAATGATGAGAGCTGTAACCTCTTCAGTAGATTAATCCATTTGACAGATAAATGCATTGACCACTGGATGTAGTAACTGTAAGCAGGTGGGGTGTGGCTGGAGGAAGATCACTAGAGGCATGTCTTTGGGAATTATATTTCATCACTGACTCTCTCTCTCTCCTCTCTCTCTCTCACTCTCTCTGCTTTCTGGCTGCCATGAAGTAAGCAGAAGTGACCACTTTCTTCCGTTATGATGCTCTGCCTCACCTCAGGCAAGTCGATCAAACAAAGACTGAAACCTCTTCAACTGCGAGACAAAATAAACTTTTCTTCTTCTAAGTTGTTCTTGTCAGTTGTTTTATTTTACTTTTTAATTTATTTTTTATTTTTATTTTCTTAGAAAGGGACAATGGGGTAGGGGAATCAATTTTTATTTAGATTTTCATGTGGCTTTCGTTGCTCTGACACTTAGCTGTGTACGTTGTGCTGGGGTTTGAACCCACATACTTGCAAGTGCCAGGCAAGTGCTATAACCGCTGAGCCACTGCTGCAGCCCCATTGTCAGGTATTTTAATCACAGCAGTGCTGAGCTGACTAACACAGGGGAACTGGAGTTAAAGGAGGAGGCAGGTTATTAATACCACTTTTGATGTATTTGTGCTGTCTGATTTGCTACTTTTCCGATTAAAATGATTAATTTAAATACAATGAAGCAACCAGGTTTTCAGACTATCTCTTAGGAAACTTAATGTGTTAGGATGGAGTGAAGTGTCAATAAAGTGAAATAGCTTATTGATTGGCCAGTGATTTATTTCAGGGGAGATTATTGGCATGAAATATGGATGCACATCAGCCTTTGCTTATGGTCCATTTATTGTCCAATAATCTCTGTCTCTTTACTGACTGAGAGTGAACAGTTATTCACTTTCATACCTAGTGACTCAGATCTCAAGGATATATCCTACAAGCGGAAAGAGCCAGCAAATTCCTCAAAAAAAAAAAAAAACTGTATTCACTGGAGCAATGGACAAGAAATGAATCAAATGAAAGTTGACTGGGATTAAAAAGTCAATTTGGTGTGACCCAATTTTAATATGGCCCAGAATTTGTAAGGAACACAATGTAGATAGAGATGCCAATCTGCATGGTGGCTTGCTTTTTCTACAGCTGGGTTCGTCTCAGGGTGAAGGGACAGAGATGGCAAGTTGCTTCAAGCAGCACTGAATTGGGGGTCAGAAGATGCTGATGAGTGAGCTGAGTGAGCCTGGAGTTCTAGCAGCGTAGGAAGGATGGTCAAGGAGAGGCTCTAGGGCTTGACGAAAGAGTGGGAATGGAGAGACTGTGGTTTGGATTTAGCCTGGGAGAAAAGAAATAAAAGAGTCAGGGAGGAGAAGTGACAGAGGAGCAGGAGGGCTTGTGTTTGAGACAGGAGGGAGGCAGGAAGAGACAGACAAAGGTAGAATTCTGAGAAAAAGGGAGTTCATGGTGAATGGCTATGATTTCTTCTGGAGAGGGAGAAGAAAGGGGAGTTGGGGATGTTAGACCTGAGGAAATAGGCTGCTGCCAGGTGGAACCTTGTGGTAAACGGACTTGAATGATAGGGTTTCCAATCAATGATAGCTCTACAGGGCCTCCCAGTCAGAACCGGGCCAGTGTTTGGACCAGCCTCCAGCCCACACCATGGATTTCACTGGCTTTTCACTGCATCTTAGGTAGTCCTAGAAAGGTTGTAGAGAACAAAGGTGGTTAGAAAAACCAGAGAGGATAGGGCAGAAGGCAATCAGGTTCCTCCACGGGAAGCTTTCTTTTCTTTTTTTTTTTTTTAAGCATTATTTTTATTTATTTATTTTTAAAAGAGAGAAGGAGAGAGAGAGAGAGACAGAGAGACAGAGAGAATCATTTTTTATTGAGTTTTTCACATGGCTTTCGTTGCTCTGACACTTAGTTGTGTACATGGGTGCTGGGGTTTGAATCCGTGTACTTGCGCATGCCAGGCAAGCGCTGTAACCGCTGAGCCACCGCCCCAGCCCCAGGAAGCTTTTTAACTGTCATGTGGCCACCCTTTTCTCCTTCCCCACCACCATTTCTGCCTGCCTCTTGGAACTAAATGTTATATTGTCAGAGATGAACTGAAAGAGGCTCTCAACGCTCAAGAACAGAAAGTGGCCAATCTGGGTGATTCCTATTCTTCCACCTTGTTGGCCAGTAGTTAAGCTGTCACAAACAAAAATACCGTGGACTCTATTTGGCTACTAATAGCTTTTTTAGGAGTAGAACAGATGGTTCACCCAGCAAGGAAGAATGCTTTAGGTTATTGGCAAGTGGAAAGAGGCTTGTATTTAGGTATGGAAAGAGCAGCTATTATGGAAACACTGACATGCATTTAAATTACACTGACTGCTTTTTGATGTTTATACAAGAGTTTCTTGGTTCATCAGGTGCCCCAGGTGTCATCTGAATGCTTCCAAATTGTTCCACAGTCTAGGGTTGCTTTTTTCATGTCCTATCTGTGTCTTCATTTGAGTTTCACCAGCAGCAGATCCAAGAAAAATAAAGTGTAGGTACTTTATTTGAGAAATGACAAGAGAGGCGTGGATAGTGAAACAGGGAAAGCCAGCTGTCACCAAGAGTGATTAGAGCTTCATCCAGCTGGAGAGTCTCTGGAAACCAAGGTAAGAGCACAGCTCAGAGTTAGCCCCTCTGCTAGGGGTAAGGGAGCTGGGGCCCTTATACACTGGTCCCCATCAGTCATTCACTGAAGGTTGTTCTGAGGTGCAAGTGAAGGATGGACATTAATTCCTCTGTTCTGCTGTCCTGCTGCAATGATGGCAGAGAAATTTTCATGAAAAAAATTTTGGGGCTGGCATTTGGAAGTCAGCAGGTGTCCCTTACTGAGATGGACTGGGGTGAGGTTACCACTATTGCTGTTAGAAGAATTGAAGAAAATAACTGGAACCCTTACACTCCACACACTGGGGAGTCCAGCAGCCTCCCCGGAGTCTCAGAGTCCTGGATCAGCGGGCAGAGGCTGTTCTTTGATTTGTTTTTTTAAAAAGTACATTCCTGAAAACAGTTGTAATCCTGTGTATATAGGGGATCTTTATTAAGGATCTGGGGATTAGGGAACAGCTCCTAGGAGGCAGGAACATCCCAGCTCCAACCCCAGACCTCCTCCCCAACATTTCTCTTCCTAGATTCTGCATCACTCCTGCATGCCTGTGATCTGTGGGATACATGCCTCTATTTCTCCTCTCCTCCATGTCTTGGGAACCTCACAGTCCTTTTCTCTTGAGGGAGCAATTTTCAGGTTCATGTTTAGTCTCACCTTTTATCAACATGGTTTTATTTTTTTGGTACTGGGAAATTGAACCCAAGGGTACTTAAGCTACATCCCCAGCCCTTTTTATTATTATTAATTTTTGAGACAGGATCTCACTAAGTTGCCTAGGATGTCACTAAGCTTCTGAGCTTGATTTTGAACTTGCAATCCTCTTGCCTTGGTCTCCAGAGCTATTGGGATTACAGGTGTGTGCCACCACACCCAGCATCATCAATGTGCTTTCATAGAAAAGGAATCATTTTCTCCTTTTCTCCTTAACAAAAAACCAAAGTGGCTCAAATTGAAAATAGCTTTTAAAGCAATCTTTTTCTTTTTTTTATTTTAATGAATGAGTTTTAAAAGCATCAACATTTGTTTTTACTAGTTTAAGATAAGAAAATAACAAAGATGAACAAATCAGAAAGATAAGTGAAAATAAAGATCATTTATGACATGTTTATTCCCACTCCTCCTTTTGAGGTTCTAGATTTTTTTATTTTTATTTTTTTGGTGTGAATCTTTCACGGGATGGGGCAGTGAAGTAAGCTTTTTTTTTTTTTTTTTCTTTTCCCATGGCGTGCTGATTGAGAGCATTTTGTCAATGATACTATTGCTATTCCTGGTCAACCTCAGCATGAGAGACATTATGCTTTGCTTTCTTTTTTCTGTTTTAATTTTAATTTTCAAAGATATGGCTCAGCAATGAGTATCACGGGAGATACTTAAGGTTGATATTTACGGTTTCTGATTGCACCGTGCATGGCTTTTATACTAGTCTCATTTAAAATTTTCTAGGTTTCTAGTCAATGCAAGGAATATCTAAAGGTGCTTGGGTTGCAAAGACAAAAGGATGATGTCTATTGAAAGAAAAGACACACTGGTGACAGCTGCAAAATTGAAGCATGCACAAAATGCGTTAGGAGTTGGAAGACATGGTTAGAACCTACATCTGCTTCTTGCTAATCTAGAAACCTGGAGAAGACCCACCTGTGACAGGAGAAAGTGTGTCCAGAAAGTCTCTGATTACACACGGGGCAGGATCCTTGATGCACCAATGACTGGTTCATGTCCCTTTCAGTGGACCACATGCCCTCTTATAATTAGGTGGTCCAGAGAATCCCCAAAGTAGAAAAATCATTGCAGATCTGAATTTGCCTCCATACTTATATCATAAAAGTTAGAAAACACCCATTTTTCTTAAGTATTATTTTTCACAACGGCTATTTTGATTTAATAAAACAGAGATTTAGAGAGAAACTCTTTTTCACTAACTGGGGAACTCATTAGACCAAGTGGCAGCTTCATGCCAACACATTTGTGGGGTGTGAAAGAGAACAGAGAAACCATTTGAAGGATGGTTCTTGTCATACATTAGATTTCCCAATCTATTTTTCCTAACTCTTCAAGCTTATGAATAATTTATTGAACAGTCTGAACTTGTCATGGAGCCAGTCTTTTTAAAATTTCTATTTTTTGCCCTCAATTGTTCTATGACAAAGTTCCTATTCCTTTCTCATAATGGCATCTTGGACAGATCTTAAGACTTGATTTAAAATTTTATTATCACATTGAATTTAATGCTTATTTCCTTCTCACTCAGCCTGGCTTCAGCCCAAGGAACCTGGAATGGGTGGGGCCAGGCTTCTCTGATAATCCTTCTCTTCCCTCTGGGTCACTGCTTCCTGCGTTGTATTGAGGACAGCTGCTGCAATAACCCTCTCTGTGTAGAGGGTGGCTGCTTCTCCTTTACGATCTTCTGGGCAGCAGGTGTTCCCATGGTAGCCCCTCTGGGGGTCCCCCAGGAGTTTTGGACAGGCCCTTCTGGAAGGGGCCTCTGACCTGCGCAGTTCCTGGATACGGAAGACTCTCTGTGGCTCCTGTCCTCTTCCTTCCATCAGCTCTCCCACCTTGATGGTCTATCCCAGAGCTTGCCCTTGCTGAGATTCCTTCACCTGTGGGTCATCTCTTTTGAGTTGTATACCAGCAAGAAGGCTCTGTCCTGGCTACTCTTACTGTCTTTATCCTTTTATGGAAAATCTACACATCGTTGGCTCTTCCAATTGTGGAAATTCAAACTGCCACTTGTCACCCCATTATCCACCTGCCATTTCTCTCCAGTTCTCTTCCCCCTACTCCATGGAGGCACATTACTACCTACTCTGCATAAGAACTGACAGTAAGGTGTTATTTTATTTCAACCTACCCAGTTACTTTTAATAGTTTTCTTGGATTACTCATTATTTGGTATTGGGGTGGAAGACCCCCCCAGAACTTCCCAAATAGTTCTGCAACTTTTGATTCCAACAACTCTTCAAATTCTTCCTCTTCCTCCTCTTTCATGGTGAGGGATAATAGTTATTTGGGATGCAAAATTTGTTCCTCCTCAGTGTAATATCTCAGGTGCAGTAAAAAAAGGAGACTTATACAACACCCCATTACAATTAAGGTAATTAAAAAATTCTCACTATTTTAAACTGATATATGAATTAATTCAGGGTTATGCACACATGAAGAGAATGAAACTAAGGTCTCAAGTGTCTTCCCTCAGATGGATCCCTTGTAAGGCCCTAGGAGGGCATTAGCAATGGGATCACATGGTCATCTTTTTTTCCATATTTTTATTGATGCATAATAACATGTAAAATTGGGATTCATTGTTGCGTATTTCACATGCACACAGTATATCGATATTATTCTCTGGTCCTTCCTTTTCCTTTCCCTCCACTCCTCCCTCCTCCTGGTTCCTTTTCTCTACTGTTCTTGGTCTCCCTTCTATTTTGATGAGCATTGTCATATACTGTTATGCAATTTGAACAAATGAGATTTTTATCCATATGTGAGTCTGACCACTCTCTCATTCCAGTCTGGCTTCCCCTCTGTTAATTTCCCTTCATATCAGTTGCAATTGGTATGGCTGCAACTATATTTGATTTTTGAAATTGATTAAGAGATACATCCACCTTGGGTTAGATTGGGCACATTTATGTGATTCAGTTACTTCCCTGTGGAGTTAAATTCCTGTATGGGTATAGCTTTCACGGTCACTCCTACCTCCCATTTTCTGACTCATTAGTGCCACATCGTCACTGAGGCACCACAAGGGGCATGCCTTTTATGACCATGTCCACAGAGGCAAGTGCAGGAAAGATATGGGTATTTTTTTTTTAAGATAGAGGGACAGTGAGAGAGAGAGAGAGAGAGAGAGAAAGAGAAGAGAGAAACAAATTTATTTAGTTTTTCATGTGGCTTTCATTGTTCAGACACTTCATTGTGTATGTGATGCTGGGGTTCAAACTCATGTCTTCATGCATGCCAGGCAAAAGCTATACAGAAACAAGTTTTTAAATACATTCAACCAAAACTTTTTTCTACGTTTAGCTGTAATGTAAAGTAGACTCCAAGGGATCTGCCCAAATTAGGAAAACAAATTCTACTTTACATTTATGATGAAAATAGAATGGACTTACAAAAATGAATTGCTCTCATATGCAAAAGAAGCTTGACTGGCATTTCCCCAAATTTTATGATTTTACGGTTTTATGTGATATTAGTAATAATGAGTTGTGAAGCTGAGAGAAGCTTTCATAACCTCTTTTTTTTTTTTTAAAGAGAGAAACAACTTTATTTAGTTTTTCACATGGCCTTCGTTGCTCTAACACTTAGTTGTGTAAGTGGTGCTGGGGTTTGAACCCGGGTCCTCATGCTTGCCAGGCAAGCGCCGAAACCGCTGAGCCACCGCTCCAGCCCAACATAACCTCTTAATAGTAATAAATTGCTTGGTTCTTTAGGGGCTGGAGCAG
>PVKS010031932.1:10645-23127 GCA_004027875.1 Aplodontia rufa
CTTGCCTGGCAAGCACAAGGACCCAGGTTCAAACCCCAGCACCACATATACAACTAAGTGTTAGAGCAACTAAGGCCATGTGAAAAACTAAATAAAGTTGTTTCTCTCTGTCTCTCTCTCTCACTGTCCCTCTCTCTTAAAAAAAAAAGTAATAAACAAATTTTGAGCAACCATGCTAGAGGACTCAATTAGCTTTTTATTTTTGCAACAGAAGATGATACTGAGAATTGTCATCATATGAAAAGAAGACCAATGAGAATGGGACCAAAATGTTCAAAAAATGTTTTATAGAGGAGTGTCATGCATTTCCCTCAATTTTGTGAATTTGTAGTTTTTACAACTTTTAAAAACATTTGTGATTTGTTTTGATTTCTTCTCTAATTTGAGAAATTCACATTCATATCTAATTGTATTTTCATGTTCTTTTCTTAAAGATAGTCCTGTCCATGACTGAAGCAGTGGCTCAGCGTTTGCGGTGTTTGCCTGGCATGCGTGAGGATGCGGATTTGAACTCCAGCACCAAGTAGACGACGAAGTGTCAGACCAATGAAAGCCACATGAAAAGCTAAATAAAATTGATTCTCTCTTTCTCTTTCTCTCACTCACCCTCTCTCTTAAAAAAAAAAAAAGATAGTCCTATGTGACCAAGTGGTGCACGCTTGTTATCCCAGGTACTTGGGAGGCTGAGGCTGGAGGATAACAAGTTTGAGGTCAGACATGGCAACTTAGGGAGCTGGGGGAGTAGCTCAGTGATAGAGCACCTCTCAGTTCTGTAAAAGAAAAAAAAAAGATGGTCCTTTAATTTAAGTGTCAGATATCGTAAACTGGAATTGACTGTTGGCCATCTGCTATGTGTTGGGAGCTGTGAGATGTGGCTAGAGGTACCTTGCCTTGGTCCTTGCCTCTTTAAAATGATCATTTTTAATCACAAAAGAGAGTTCTAATGAAGTGTGAGCTTTTCTGTATTGCAGGTGGTAATGCCATTAGCTGGAATGTATTTTTAATAATATATATCAGCAGTCAAAAACAGTGCATGACTTTTGACCTACATTCCTGAGAATTTATCTTAAGCAAATAACTAAGAAGAAAATGCTCCAACGTGTATAAAATCTGTGGGACTGCACAAATACCCAACCATGAAAAAGGGAGTCGTTTGGTACATGTCTGTAATCCCAGTGATTCTGCAGACTGAGACAGGAGGATCATAAATTCAGGACAAGCTTCAGGATCTGGAGCTGTAGCTCAGTGATAGAGTACAAAAAAAAAAAAAAGGAAAATGAAAGCATCTGAGTCTTAAACTAGTTCATCAGTGTGGAAACTTGCTTTTCATATCATATCAAATGAACAAACTGCAGACTGATTAACACATGCTGCCAATTTCACACAAAACATGTCTGCATTTGGCCAATGACTGGAAGGAACCATGATACTTGTTATGTCAAAGAAGTAGAACTAATGAAGATTTTATTTTTCTATTCCACATTTTATTCTTTGTTACCATGATATGTTTGCATTTTTTCCCCCAGAGGGAAAAAAGTCCAAATATTTTGGGTGTCTGCTGTCTGGGTGCTCCCCATTCCACTCTTTCCTTTCCTCTGGACATTCTGATGCTCTCCCCAATCCATACTGTCTCTGCAACCCATACAGAGGCAGTAAATCTGGACAGCTTTAGCACTCACACTATCCTGCAAAGGTAGCTGGGCTTTCTGTCCTGCGTTGAACAGTGTCCAGCTGGGCAGCGTCCAGGTGTCCCAGGAGGATTTGCACCAACTCCATCATGCTCTGCCAGGAGCCTCTGCCTAAGTCTGCCTCACTGCTCCCCACGACTCCTGAATACCTGTTGTAGTTTGGATCCCTACTGTCCTCTGTGAAGGTCAAGTATTAGGCAATGCAAGAATGTTCAGAGGTGAAAGGATTAGATTATGAGAGCTATGACCTCATTGGTGGATTAATCCATTTGATGGATTAATAATTTTAATGGATCACTGGGTAGAAATTATAGGCAAATGGGGCATGGCTGAAGGAGGTGGGTCACTAGGAATGTGGCCTTGGACTCCTTACTCTCGCTCTTTCCTGATTGCCATGAGCTGAGCAGCTTTCCTCCCCTAGGCCCTTGTGCCATGATCCTCTGCTTCACCTTGGGACCAGAACAATGGAGTCAGCTTACTATGCAGAGAGTCTCTGAAACAGTGAACCCCAAATAAACTTTTCTTCCCCTAAGTTATTCTTGTTAGGTATTTTGGTCATAACCATGGAAGATGACTAAAACAATACCCTAGAACTACTTCTTTGTTTCTGTAAGCTTCCAGAAGATTTCATTCATCTTTTCAGATTGTCTGCATGTTACTTAAAGTGATGGGTTCACAGGTGGAGTCAAATCAACCTTACAGCTTGTTTACTATGTGACCTAAACACATTATTTCCCTTGAGGTTTTTCAAGGATATGAGTTGTATCAGAAGGTTCAAAATGCCCCTTTGATTCTCTTGTTAGGTCGTAGCTAGCAATGAGCAGTGAAATGCTTGACAAGGCCACAGATTTACTCTTGAAGCTTTCTTTAAGCTACTGCCAAGGCAGATAAGCTATGGAAAACATTAGTACACAAATGTTGAGGATAAACAAAAGCAAAAGAGCTGATGAAGAGGGGGAATGCCTGAAGAACAAAGGATCTATGGGCCTATCTCTGGACAAGACCCATAAAAGCTGAGATGAAACTAAAAGCTAGTGGTGCCTACTAGCTCAGAAGGAGATGTTCTTTAATAGCACAGGCCACTGAGGTAACTTTTAACCTATATTGACCCCAATAACCACATTAACATGGGATTGACTTGTAGATGAAGCCCACCTAAATAGGATGGCCACCATGACAGTTCTAGAGAGGACCAACTAAGGTCAAAAACTTCACCACCTAATGTGAAGGAGGAGTTGAATTCCTGATTGGTGAAGACTGCTGAAGGAGGACCCCAATTTTCAAATCAACCATCAAACAGTAATAAATTTGGAGATAGCACTGTCTCCTTTGTTGTCCTCTGCTCAGAGACGGCCCACTCTCTCTCTTGAGAGTACTTTCTGCTTGAACCTTACTCTGCTTTTACTTTATTTCCACCTCTTTCACTTATAATTAAATTCTCTTGCATGACTTCTGGTGTCTGACTTTAAATTTCTTTTCTTGGAGCATAAGAGCTGAGGTCTGGAGTTTCAGCTCCCTGCTTTCCTGTGACACTCTGATTTATAGCCCAGGATACTTTGTGTTACTTTTATTTTGTGATCTTCTGTAGGGCTATGTCACAGGATGGCTGTTACCACACGGTCTGTTTCAGATGCTATCAGGCATCAACTTTGGGATAGAGTGGAGGAGTTTGAGTTCTTGCCTCATGAGGTCCAGTGCTCTTGTGATGTAAGGCCAAATTTCCACAATGGAGACTGTCAAGAAAGCAAGGAAAGGGGACTTTTTCTTATTAAAAGCAGTGAAGAGGCTCCTAAGCATATGTTTAGAAAGCCTAAGGGGAAAACACTGAAGAAAACTGGGGAGGATGAAGGCTCAGTGAAACGTGCATCTGATGAAATGGTGTTGGATTATGGTTTCGGGATGCAATATGAAGAAACCGGCAGACCATTTTTAGGGAGCTGAGTATTTATTTATTTTGTGATAAGTGCAGTTCAAAGAACTGTAAATAAACTTCAAGCAGGGACAAAAGAATGTGTTCTAAGGAGACTTGAGGACTAAATAGTCATGATTATCCTAAGAATGTGAATTCAGATGAGAGGGTTGAGGGGAGTCCAGGAAAGTCAACATTAAATGACATTGGGAAATATCATAGGTGACATTTTCACCCATCCCTCACTTTGACCTCCATCTCTCACTCTGAGACCAAGATTGATTAAGGATAGGGAATGCTATGTCATGGCATCTACAGAGATTATGTAGGGTCTGACCAGGAAGGGAGTGCCTGAGTTTATGGGAAAAGAAGCAAATGCTTTGGAGGGATCGCTCTCTTTTTTGTCTCCAGACTTAGTCAATGCAGTTTATTGGTTATTTTATTTAGCAATCTTTATTGAGTCAATCCTTATGCTGACTATTGGGAATGTGGAAATGATATATCTTTTAAGAATCGTTTGAGAACCAGGTGCCTATAATTCAAGAGTCTCAGGAGGCTAAAGCAGGAGGATTGCAAGTCTGAGGCCAGCCTCAGGAACTTAGAGATACCCTGTCTTAAAATAAAAGAATAGAATAAAGGGTAGCTCAGTGGTAATGTGCCCATGGGTTTAATCTCCAGTATGAGAAAAAACAAAAAGATGCCTTTGAGCACTTCTCTGGGGGATCATGACATGAGGTATATGCACTGGTTGCTCAGGAGAGTAACCAGAAGACTCCAGCAGCAATAGCTGCAATGAGGTACTGTTTCATAATGAACACATGCTTTCCTTTGGGGGCAACCTAGTGGCCAAGGACACACAATGACAAGACTTAAACCAGGACCAGTGGCTGGTAGCATTGCAATTCACATTTAAGTTATGTGCAGCAGTTACAACACAAACTCATGTTCAATGCTGATTTTTCCAAAATGGATATAGAAAATCTTTCCTTAGCAAAATCATGAAATGAAATACAAGTAAATAGCTTTCTCACTGAGTTACTGTACTCTGGACCAACTGTTTAACAGCTTTTCTGGGGAGAAAACATGAGGAAATGGGCTCGTGTTCTAATGAAAAAAGCATTCAGGTTAGTTGTAAGAGGAAGAGTCATTATTACCTAACTGAAAGATTTGCAGATGCCGCTCTGGAAGATCCTGAGCCTCACTTGTGGCAGGACAGGACTGGACCATGGCTAATTTGACGGGGTAACTGGGATAAGGGAGGCCTTATTTGAAATTTTTCACATTATGGGTTAAGGGTAAGAAATGTGGCAAAAGGGATTCGGACAAGAGAAGCTTGATCAGACCAGGAGCAGGGCCTGCAGGATGCTGAGGGTTAGAATCCTGTCCATCTCCAGATGCCATACTTTTATTTGTTTGAAGATGAGCCAAATGAAATCTATACTGATAAAAATTAGAACTGCAGGGTGCAGTGGCATATGCCTATTATTCCAGCGACCCAGGAGGTCAAGGCAAAGGAGGATTGCTAGCTTGGGACCAGCCGGTCTCAAAATGAGAAATGGAAATGGCTTGGGATGTAGCTCAGTGGTAGAGCATCCCTGGCTTCAATCCCCAGTACCGAAAGAAAAAACAAAAACAAAAACAAGCAAACAAAAACCCTCCAAGACTGAGGTACTGAGTTTGCCTATGAAGCAGACTGGAATATGGACTGACTAGAGGTTGGAACCTGGTGACATTTTCTGGCGGTGATAGGGTGGCTGTTTTTTCACATGAGAACTGTGTACTTCACTAATTTAAATTTTACCTCATTGAAATATATAATTGATAGGGGAAATTACTTAGAAATATTTCTGACTGATCAGTGCCGCACAGGAAATATGGTAGTATATCCCTAGGCTAGGTCCCCATTCTTTGGAGGATAACAGCATTCACCTCCCCATCTCCTCCCTGTTGTACCAGGGATCAAACCCAGAGCCTCATGTGCCACTGAACTACATCCCCAGCCCTGGAGGATGACATCACCAGTAGTACACAAGACAGGACGCCAGAGGACCCAGATTCTAGACCAGCTCTGCTGGGCTTTCATGATTGATTGTTCTTTTTCCCCCTCTCTACCCCAACTTTGTCTACGAACTAAAGGAGTTTTATGAGGAGCATGCTAAGCTCTGTCAGTGGGTCCCCACTTTCTGAGACAAAGGCTGGGGGAGGATGACCCAGAGGTGTGACCTGATTTGGGGATTCTTGTGATCTAAATCTCTTCCACATGTTCGGTATCAGCCTGGCGCAGGGAGAGCTCTAGCAATCTGATACCTCCAGGAAGTCCAATGCTCTGTCGTTGCTAAAATTAGAACCAGGCTGCAGCTTAGATCAAGGCCATTCCTTCCTCAGCCCCTCCGTGAGCTAACTCTTCCCCCTCCACCCTGCACGGTACAAATGTGCTGGTAATTATAGCTACATGAGTACCAGATGAGCCTGAAGCCTAGAGAAAGAAAGCAGAAACCAAATTAGAACTTCTCAGAGACCCTGACCCTTGCAGACAAAGAGACAGTAAGCGAAAGGAAAAGAAAAAATGAAGCAAAAGAAGGAAAAAAGAAAGAAGGCAAAAACAAGAGAATTCACTTAGCCTTTACCAAGTGATTTCCCAAAGGTAGCAGTCCATCCTTTAAAAAAACAAAAACTTCCCCCAAATGGAATTATGATCTCTCCTGGCACATATTTTAGTAGCTTGTATCAATATGCCAGCAGGGAACAGGGTAGGGCTGGCCTTGAATCTTAGCTTTGTCACAGATCAACCATGATCTTGAGTGACTGACCTCATTGTTCACACCTCATTTCCTTTATCAGAACAACAGAGCTACCTCAGAGAATATTGTGCAAATGAAATGAGGTGAAATATTTGAGAGATTCTTGGAGGTATATAAGCTGGTTAACAGAATTCAGTTTAGTTGAAAATGTTTGCAGAACATTTTTTAGCATGTTTGGTTTTTGATTCTGTCTGAGGTGGGGGTGGGGGATTTTCCTTCCTTGTGGGTCTCCTTTTCTGAGGGTGGTTTCTCAGTCAGGTTTGCATGCAGAGGGTAATTCACCAGGTACAGTTGGCCTTGACCTTTCCTTTCTAATTGACAATGGAATGTGGCAGATGGCTTCTCAGGAGCTGCTTCACAGGAGAGTCCAAGCTCTTTGTGCTGGTTCTTTGGCACTGAGAAGGGAATGATCTGACCAGTAGGCCTGCTGTGGACACCACATGCAATATCAAAAACTGTTATCAGAGTCCTAGACCTGAAGCCTAATTCCAGGGGGTCTCAACTAACTTTGCGCCAAAAACCAAACAGAAAAGGTAATGGTGAAAAAGCAGGAAACTTTAATCAGTATGGCCAGGTCACCCTGGCACCTTAGTGAGACCCTTCTTCAAAATAAAAACATAAAAAGGGCTGCGGATGTAGATTAGAGATAAGAGGTAGAGTGCCCCTCAGTTCAATAACTAATACAAAAAAAATATGTTAATTAATATGGCCACACTAGGAAGGCAAAGTGAGATCCAACATCTCAGTCCTGTCTTTGGGGTGCTAACAGGAGCTGTAGGTTTAAATAGAGGAAGAATTGGGGAAGAGGCAAGAAGCATGCATAATTAAGCAGTCTTGGTTAAATTATGGTCTGGTTGATCATTCTCTCATTCTGCTTAAGCAGGTAATTTCCACTTGTTGTTCAGGATGTTTATCCATCCAGCCTAGGATCCTGGAAGGAAGCAGTTCAGTCCCCATGAGATCATTGCTCCTGTTTGGGGGACAGACTCTTGGTGGGATGATGTGCCTTTGAGGACCCACTGTGCAGGGCAATGGCTGGAGACTGCTAGACATTGCTGCAGGGGTCTGAAACAGGATGCTGCAAATCTTGTCTCAGTCTTCAAAGGGGATGAGATAGATTAGGTAAGCCTTGCATTACTAATTTTTAGATGAACACTGCTTAAATGATTAACATGCCTAGGTGCAGAGCTGGGCAGAAATCCAAAGACAAGTAAAATAAAGTCAGAAATGTCAAGCTTTACCATGCTTTTATTTACCCACTGAGCATTTGTAGACCTAAATAAAACGTCACTGGTTTTTGCTAAGGCAGCTTCTCTAAGTCCCTGTTACCCAAGCTGTACGTGTGGATTTTTTTTTTTTCTGCAGAAAGGGCCAGATCTGACCTGCAGAGCCATTGTGGATACCAAATGCAATATCAAACGTGAAGTGTCTAATGGAATGGTGGGCAATATAAGTGCTTAAGATGAGAATTGTTTAATGGAATGAGTTATTACTAATTTTTAATGGTTATTTAGTTAGTGAACTTCCTATTCTCGATTTCTTTTTTAAGAGAGAGAGGAAGAGAGTGAAAGAGAAAGAGAGAATCAGTTTTATTTATTATTTTCATCTGATCTTTTTTTCTCTGACCCTTAGTCGTGTATGTGGTGCTGGGGTTCAAACCCAGGTCCTCATGCATGCCAGGCAAGTGTTCCTACTGCCGGGTCACTGCTTCAGCCCCTATTGTGGACTTTTCAGTAAAATAAAAACATTTTTTTTATCCCATCCAAGGTCCTTTGATGGTTACACCTTTGTGTCCATGAGGTCTGGACTTCCTTCCACCCCAGGCAAAGCTCTCAGGCCCCACCCATGTGCCTTTAGCACTCCCCTTCTTCCTGCACTCTGGCCTGACTTCTGACTGTGAAGACTTGAGACTTCCTTTGCCTGAGGGCTTCTCCTGGCCACTGGAGCCCACTCTGTCCCCACAAGGTTGAAGTGCTGGGGAGTCTGTGCCTCATTCCCCTGCAATCTTCAACCAATGACTGACAGAAGTTGGTGGGTACATAGCCAGCCCAGCTCCCTCTACACTCCTCAGCTGAGATCATGCTGAGATTTGTGTTCTGTGTTATCTTTCAGAGTTCCAAGTCAGGATTGTGCACCAGTGGCCACAGGGGTGATTTATTTGATCAAATGCCTTTTGTAGTCCTTTCCCTCTCCTTTCTCCTTTCTCAACTCCTCTGCTTGATGTCCTGGGATTACTTCCCATTCAACAATTTGTACTCATCTTTTTTATCAGGGTTTGTGCCTTGAATAATTCCATTAAGACGGCAGGGAATGCTTTGACTTCAAAAGTTTAGGCCCCTGAAGGGCAAATCGAAAGGACTTATCAAGGACTAGAAGTTTGAGGTTGATATCATACAAGAAAAAAAGGAACTCAACCTCAGATTAAGGGAATTGAATCCCATGGGCCTGGGAGAGGCCAGGACACAAGATCATGTGCTTCCAAGGGGGAGGAACTCCAGAGGTTTACATACATGGGTGCCAGGTCGGGCAGGCACAATATGCTGGTCCTGTGAGACCTAAAGGAATGTCTTAGGTGACCAAGCTGGGAGTACATGCAGCCACTGATGGACGCATCCCATCACTCCAGGGACCTCACTTGCCTGTATTGGGCAAGAAGAGGACATTATATAGAAACTTAGAGTAGGGAAAGAGCTAGCATTTGAGAGTGACTGGGGAAGAAACCCTTCTTTTGAAAGGTGCACCCACACAAAGAAACATCCATTTTGGACACCTATCTGTCTCTGTGGCTCCCAAGCCCTTGCTTCTGGTGGACTCCATTTGCAGTGTAAATTCACCCTTATCAACAAGAGACCATTGAACAAAGGGCCTCACAGAACTCCCGGGCTGCAAAATGCCTACGTGGAGTGACCCGGAGTAGAGCTCAGCACATCAGGGGAAAGGCTTACAGAATTACTTTTCCTCTTGGTACCTGGCTGTCCCCTCCTGTGATTTGTGATGCTCCCTGTCTCTCTTTGGGCTCTTTTCCCCCAGAGCATGGACTGAGAAGGGCAACAGAAGCCTGTCTGTGCCAAGCTCAGGAGGTCTGGTTGCCTGAGGTGACTGTGTGTACAGTCTTGGTTGTCAGGTCTCACTGGAGTCAGATACACTGAGAGATCAGTCCTTCTTCCCAACCAGAAATAGCAGAGGGAAGGAGTCAGGCTTCCGAGTTACTTGAGTGAAAGCAACAAGCCCATATCTCTGTCTTCAGCAGCATAGATACCAAAAGGAAAGATTTTCTTTTTCTTTTCTTTTCTCTTCCTCCTCCTCCTCCTCCTCCTCCTTCTCCTCCTCCTCCTCCTTCTCCTCCTCCTCCTCCTCCTCCTCCTCCTCCTCCTCCTCCTCCTCTTCTTCTCCTTCTTTCTTCTTCTTCTTCTTCTTGCCCTTCTTCTTCTCCTTCTTTTTTTTTTGTACCAGGGATTGAATCCAGGGATGCCTAGCCACTGAGCAACATCCCCAGCCCTTTTTTATATTTTATTTTGAGACAGAGTTTCACTAAGTTGCTCAGGGTCTCACTAACTTGATGAGGCTGGCTTTGAACTTGAGATCCTCCTGCCTCAGCCTCCCAAGTGTCTGAGGTTGCAGGTGTGCACCACTGTGCCCAGACAAAAGGAAAGAATTTTCTGTAGACGTGAAAGTCTTAAGCTGGATAACCTGGCAATGTCTCAGCAGTCAGTTTCTGAGGCATGGCTATGACTTGGGCATGTTTGAAACCCAGAAGGCAAGTGCTCCCTTTTATGCAAAGGCAACCAACCATGTTAGAACTGAAGGTTATAAAAACATTATCTGTAATAGCCACAGAGGTGAGCCCTTGGAGTCTTTTCTCTCTGTGCATTGTAAAGGAAGGAGGCCAGTTGAGATGGTCAACTGTCACCTTTCTTTCCTTTCTCTGAAAGTCACATGTGGGTACTCCAAGGTTTCCACATTCTGGTTCAGCCCTGCCTGAAGTAGGAATAGGCAGCCTGGTCTGACATCTGTAGAGTTGGAATTCAGTGATTAGCACCACAAGTCAATCAATAGTCCCCAAAACTCTTTTTATTGCTTGTCATGGTGCCTATGAGGCAACATTTTATTTTATTTTATTTTTACTGTCCTTTGAGGCTGTTCAGGCCTGGGTGTGTCCTCCTGATGAATAATGGTCATCCGGTACAGTCCTTGTAGAGGATCAACCACTGTCTGTGGTGGACACAGAGCCTTCCTGCTTCTGCATGTGCCAATCCTTCTAGAGTTTGCCCCTTTAGGAATAATCCTCCTCCCAGCTTCTTGCCTGTGCCTGTCTCTGCCTCCTTCAGGTGTTGCAAGCTGGTCACCTGGATCCTTCAGGGGAATCCAGAGGGGTGGTCTTCAAGATCTGATATGAAACAAAATCATACCAACTTTTCTTTTTTGTAGGTCTCAGACATCTACAAATGTCAGAAAACCTTGAATATGGGCCATGCTGTCTTATTTCTTTGCATAAATCCCTTCTCCCTGAACTGCAGTCAAACATAAGAATTGACCAACTGAGAGCTGGCCAGGTGGCTCAGTGGTAGAGTGCTTGCCTAGCAAGTGCAAGGCTCTGGGTTCAATTCCCAATGTGTGCTCACACACACACTCACACACACACACACACACACAGAAAAAAAAAAACATCTGAAGACATTTGTGTCTTTTACAGAATCTGAGTTAGTACTGGGTGTGGTGGCACATGCCTATAATACCAATGACTCAGGAGGCTGAGGCAGGAGGGTTATAAGTTTGAGGTCAGCTTCAGCAATTTAATGAGACTCTGTCTTGAAAGAAAAAGAAAGGCTAGAGGTATAACTCAGTAATGGGGCACCTCCTCTCTGTTCCATCCACCCTCAGTGCTAAAAATAAACAAACAAATCCAAAACAAGCTGCCAAAAGCTCAGTTAGAGATGCTGCTCATTGTTTTACCTCATATTTGTTATAAAAATCCACTTGATAAATTTCTCCTTGAATACAATGCCAGGAAAAATTTCTTTTCCCACTCTGATTCCAAAGTTGTACAATGTCTATGAGCCAGCACCTTTCCCTTTCATCCCAGAACCACAGAGATAATCCAGCATTCAGCTGCAGTTAAGCTCATCCCAGGTGCCTTGGGACGCACCATTCTGTTTTCAGTCTAGCTTGCTCTTCTCTGAGTTGTGTTTCAATGTTTCCTTAGACTATTTTGGGAAATAGCCAGGTATAAATCCCCCCCCCCAGTACATTCGACACAGAAACAAATATATGGGGCATGGAGGACCCCTTTCTGTCCCTCTCTTACCAGTACTGCCGTCACTACTGGCTGGATGTGCAGTTCAGAGACACATGGCGCTGCCTGTGAACTAGCGCACAAAGACCTGGCATTGGAGGCAGATTATAGTCAGTGCTGAAATCAGGGAACAGGAAAAAGGCCAGCAGGATTCAGAAGAGACATTGATCTTGCAAAAAGACGTCAGAATGGGAAAGGCTTCTTGGATAGAAGGGGATTTCAGACCAACTGGGAAGAATGGAAAGGATTTTGAAGGCAGAAGTAAAGGAGGAAGAACCTTTCTGACTGAGATAAAACATTAAAGAACTTGCAGAGGAACAAATAAATTGGCCTCCACATTTGGGAAAAACATTAGAAATTGAGTTTAGTTGTCTGTTTAAATGCATGAAGGATTCTGTGGGGGCTAAGGATAATATTCTTTTACAGTGATATGCACTTTGCAATTTATAAACAGAATTTAGGTCCTTTTGCTCAACAACATTATGAAGTAGGCAGGGGAGATAGAATTATTTATGGATCAGTTAAACAGACTGCAGAGCAGTCAAGTACTTCATTGTAAATGACAAAAGCTGTTAAGGAGAAAATAGTACTCATTTTATTACTTTAAGTTTGAAGCCAGCCGGCATGGTGGCATGTGCCTGTCATCCCAGAGACTCAGGAAGCAGAGGCAGGAGGATCACAATTTCTATGCCAGCCTGGGCAACTTGGTGGCTCAAAATAAAAAAGTAAAGGGGTTGGGGATGTGGCTTAGTTATAAAGTACCTCTGGGTTCAATCCCCAGTATCAAAAAA
>PVKS010031933.1:0-22920 GCA_004027875.1 Aplodontia rufa
AAAAAGTCACAAAACAAGAATGGAAACTCTGTAGTGCCCATGCCACCACTCCCTACCTCCTCACCCGTGACAGACCTTGCTAATAGGACACTGTGCAATTTGCCTCTGAGTTCAGATGCAGCCTCAGAATCCTTCTCAAGCTGTAACCAATTGGTTGAACTTAGCACACTGGTGGTAACCTATGTTACCAAAAGGAAAGGAGAAAGGTTATACTCTTGAAATAATACAAGAAACAAGAACAATTAATACTTATTGAGTGTTTACTGGTGCCAGTGTCTGTTCTATTCATTTGCATATATTAACTCACATTTCCTTCCCTCACTACAACAATCCTCTGGTGTCAATACTATTATTAGTCCCATTTTCTGTATGAGAAACGTAGGCACGAATAGGTTAGGTCACTTGCTCAAAGTCACCCAGTAAGGGGTGAAGTCAAGATTTCAATCCAGATAGTCTGAGTCCCAAACTTGCGTATTTAATTAGCCACTGCACTATTGATCCTGTCCCTGTGCTATGGGTGTTTTTAGCTTATAAGCATAGCAAAAGACAAAAAAAAAGACTGGTTTTACAGTGCTGCATGTTATAAGTCAGCAAAAGTGACTTATAATATCCCCAAAGACTGCTCTGAAGTACATAGTTGCTTTTTCCAGTAACTCTGCATTGGTCCTGCCCCTCAATCCAAGCCACTCCTCCACTTTCCACATCTGCAAAGCAGATCATCTGCGGCCCCAGGGCTGACCCCACCTGAGTTGGTGGCAGGAGCTGGGAGCATATGCATGTCCTCTCTCTGAGGCAGGGCTCCCTCCTCACCTTGACTGCGTGCTCCTTGACCCAGTTGCTTACCCAATTACAGATCCCTGCACCGCCTAAACTGGCCCAGCCAGACATGGTAGTACCCAGAATCCGGGTATCCTGACAACACCAGGAGGTGAGGAGAACAGATGCAGAGGAAGCCAGCTCCACCCACCGATGCCCAGGGTCCCCAATGGCCTCAAGTCAAATCTCCAAGGAAACCAACTAGAATCTTCTCGCAGGTGACTCAATTGTACTTTTCTCTTCTCACAGATGCAGCCAAAGGGAGCACAACCCCAGCCTGGCAACAGAAAAAAAGCCCCTGCCTGCCCATGCACGCAGCTGCTCTCAGCAGCAGGAATAGGCGTGCCATCTGAGCTGGACCCAAGGTCACCTCCACTGCCCTCTCCAGGCTTCACACTCAGTGACCACCAACCAAGGCAATAAGCAGGTGGCCATGGCAGAGCCAGGCCACCCAACCTACACCAGTGCCTCCTCCACATCCACGGGTGCTGTGAACACCCTCGGAGGCACTTTTAATTCGCCTTGTAGGGTGTCTTGCAAGATATAATACCCTGTCATATGTAATATTTTATTTATTATATGAAGTCTGAGCAGTATGAGGGGAGATCACTAAGCCCATTTGGTAGGCAAGGAAACAGGTTCTGGAAGACAGGATGAAAAGCCACCATCATACAGCAAGTAACAAGGCAGAAAAACTCCAAACCCAGGCCTGAGCGCCAAGTCCCCACTCTTCCCACCGCCCCAGTCCAATTCACTACCGAGTCTATTCACAGGTGGCCCATTCAACCTCCACAGGTTCCCAGTGTGCCATGGAGCAGATATGGAATTAGAAATTGGTCTCCGGGGTCCCTCCCACTCACCTAGTTGGCTGACTGCCCTTAGTATGTCCTTCCTGGCTTTCTCCAATCTCCCACGTTTCTGGTAATTACTGTCTGTGCAAGTAAATTAAGCCACAGACACTCGCCGAGATTGGGCGAGCACACACCTAGCATGGGCAAGTCAGGTAACAGCTAAAATGAGAGGGTTAGGCAATTCTTTCTCTGTTGGGATCATAGATGTTCAGTTCTCTGCTGTTATCTCCAGCTTTTTTGTAGAGAAAGCATTTCACCAATAGGTCAGCCTTTGGGTGAATCAGACAGAAGCCATTCACATCTGCTGATGTCAAGAAAACCAGATAGAGATGCTCTGAGTAGTTACCTGCAGCCAAAGCAACGGTTGTCATGTGGAATTTGGTCAAGAACCCTGCTTTGGGAAATTTTCATGGGACCTGTCCAAAAGACTCCAGGCCTGTGTCTTTGTAAGCCCAAGATATTCTTTTCTTATTTTGGGGCTTGTTCACCAAATTGGTTCACCCGGTTTCAAAAGAGGCTGAGGCCCCAAGAGATCAAGTTCCCATGTGGTGCCCTGCCATCCTTCCTGGCAGAGAAAGGAACCAATCTAGCAATAGTGTTGCATGATAAGATGGGGGCGGCATTCTTCCCAGAAATTATGAGTCCACCTCAGCAGAGGAAACAGCAGGGACTGGGGAGTTTGCAACTGGTTTTTTGACCATGCTGGGTGCACTGCTGTGTAATTAGGTTTTGTCTTTTTCTCCCACCCTTGCTTTTCAAACCTGTCCTCTGGGTTCTCCTTTCTCCAATATCTTGCAAAGATCCAAAAACATGTTGGTTGCTGTCACATATTGTTCCATGGTCCTTAATTTCAGATATTAAAAATTCCAGACCAGGGGCTGGAGCAGTGGCTCCCTGGTTACGGCGCTTGCCTGGCATGTGCAAGGAAGCAAGTTCGAACCCTAGCACCATATACACAACGAAGTGTCAGAGCAATGAAAGCCACATGAAAAACTAAATAAAATCAATTCTCTCTCTCTCACTGTCCCTCTCTCTTAGAAGAAAAAGAAAATCCCAGACCAATCTAAAAGAAAATTTGAATCTCTCAGCGCGTTCCAAATTTATTCCCTCTCCTTTTTTCACCCCATTCCTTCACCCTTTTTTGTCTGACCCGTAATGCAGAGATCCGCCATGATGAGGGTCACAGTGTCTGATGATCTCTTCCTCCCATATTGACCACCCACTGCTCTCCAGGTTTGGGGCAGGAAGGAGGGGAAAGAAAGCAAAGGATGCAAGTGTCCTATTAATACGTTGGTGGGTTTTCTACCACTTCCCAGCTTAGAGTTATCAGATTTAAAAAATAAAGGATGCCTAGTTAAATTTGTGTGCGGTGGTGGAGGGTTGTTGCTGGGGATTGAACCAAAACAAGCAGTCCACCACTAAGCTCCATCCCCGGCTCTCCCAGTTAAATGTGAATGTCAGATAAACAGTGGGTTATTAGTGTGAGTCCCTTGCAGTGTTTGGGTGTCCTGTGCTTCCTCTGCAGTGCCCTGGCTGCTGAGCCTGTTGGTAATGGTTGCGTTATGCGGTTCCTATGCTGCTGAAACAAACTGTGTCAAACTCATAGGCTTAAAACAATTGACACTGGCCTTCTTACAGCTCTGGAGGTAGAAGTCTAAAGCGAGTGGGCAGGTGGCCCTAGGGGAGAATCCTCTCCTTGGCTTTTCTCGGCTTCTAGAGGCCACACCATTTCTTGGCTCATGACCCCTTCCTCTGTTTTCAAAGTCAGCAGTATAACATCTCTCTTTTCTGACTTCTGTCTCCATCCTCACATCTTCTCTTACAGCAACCCTTGTGATTACTGGGCACACCTGGATAATGCAGGATAACTTCCCATCTCAAAATCCTAAATCAGGGCTGGAGCAGTGGCTTGGCAGTTACAGCACTTGCCTGGCATGCACAAGTACACGGCTTCAAACCCCAGCACCACCTACACAACTAAGTGTTGGTGTCCGTTCCCAACCAGCAGGAACCAGACCGCTCTCATTCAATGGTGAACTGAGATTAAAATAGACTCACTGGTTTTGAGTTCTCCAAGCACTTTATTTCTCCCTTTACCTCAGCTAAAGGCCTCCAAGCGCTTCCCGCCTTCCCTCTTTTAGAGGCAAGCCCCTTAAAACATTCTTTTTAGAGTCAAGGCTCTTCACATTTAGAGTCCCTATTTCTGGGGCCGGGGCTACTACCTGCATCTTCTACGGCTGATCTCTCCGCCGCTGCTGCTGCTGCTAACCTGACTAGTCGCTACTCTCTTTATCCACTACAACAACCAATAGGGGTACAGTGCGAACACGTTTATCCAATTGTAACAAATGAGTGGCCAAATAACTTAGTCATGGGGTCAGGCAATCTGTTACTAGGGAAGATACAAGCCGGCTGGGACAGAGTTGTTTACCACCAAATCTTTTACAAGCCAGCTGGGCCTTATGTTGAGGTGGTCCTCAGCAAGTTGGAGCAACAAAAGCCATGTGAAAAACTAAATAACACTTGATTCTCTCTGTCTCTCTCTCTCTCTCTCTCTGTCCTTCTCTCTTTAAAAAAAAAATTCTAAATCACATTTGGCAAATGCCTTTTGCCAGGTGAAACAGCATGTTTACAGGTTCCAGGAAGTAGGATGTACACATCTTTGGGAGGCTGTTGTTCAGCATCTATGGCAGACTCCTTTCTAGTCCCCCAAGTGGGACTTTTGTGGGTTCTTTGAAGACCCTCTTACTGTGGGCCCCTCGTGTTTCCCATTCTCTGATCCAGACAAGGTGGGTGATGCCCTCAGCTAACTTCCTACAAGAGCTTCTCAGCTCCCCTTTGAATGAACGGCTGGACACTCCTCTGCAGGCAGAAATCTTGGTTAGGAGGCCTTCAAGATCTCAAGCCTGGCCACAGGTTTCATGTCGTATCACCTTGGACCCCAAGGAAACATTCCAATCCTGATGCCAACAAATTACGGAGGTGTATGCCACTCCCAGGAAACAGCCTAAAGCTCAGATTCTGGAGGTGGCCTGTAGGTGCTTAGCCATTAAAGAAATCCTCAACTCTCCAAGCCATCACAAGCCTTAGATCTAGGCTGGAGGTGGGTTATGCACCAAGATCAGGAGCTGCAGGACCAGTTTGGACTCTTCTTAGCAAGTTCTGCCTGGATGCTGTAGTACTCTCTGCGATGACCGTGCTGTGGGGATCCGGGTGCGACAAGGGCAATCACCTGTTGTTCTGAGCTTTGGGTTTCAGCCAGAATTCCCAGACAACTGGAGAGTCTAGCCTATCCCTCCAGGCAAAGAAAAGAGATCAGAACACAAGTTCACAGTACGGTACAGTTGTTACCAACCCCAGAAGTATAACAGAGGTATAAGATCCCACATTTTAGCGGAGAGGGCAATGATGTGAGGATGGCTAATGAAAACATTCTTCATGTCAAAGTTGAGCCTTCATAGGAAGCCCAGGCTCCAGGCTGCATGATACACACCTGGCCCTGCCTCCCTGAACTGGGAGCTTTCTGCAGGGGGAATTGGGCCCTACACCACAGCTGAGCTGACACTGAGAGCTGGCAATGCCAATCGGAAGGAGGCTTGAATGGTGTCAGGGGACCCAGGGCTTCATTCACTGGCTCACCCTTAGTTTGTTCAGGCTGCTATAGACAAATATCATAGTCAGAGTAGAGAGTAGCTTAGAAATGTCAGAGATTCATTGCTCAGCTTTCTGGAGGTTTGAAGTTCAAGATCAAGGCACTAGCAGATTCCAAGCGTGGTGAGGGCTGCTCCCTGATTCATAGACGGTCGGTGCTCACAGATGGCGCCTTTCTGCTGCATGGTGGAAAAAGTGAAGGTTGCTGAAGCCTTTTTTTTTAACCTTATAAATGTTTTGATTTTTCTTTCTTCTTTCATTTATTTATTTATTGATACTAGGAGTTAAACCCAGGGGCACTTTACCACCAAGCTACATCCCCAGCCCTTTTTCTTTTTTATTTTGAGACAAGATCTTCACAAGTTGCCCAGCTCAGCCTCAAACTTGTGATCCTCCTGCCTCAGCCCCCCAAGGCATTGGGGTTACAGGCATGCACCTCTCCACCTAACTTGCTGGAACCTCTTTTACAAGGACACTAATCCCATTCCTGAGGACCCCATGATTTAATCACCTCCCTCTCAAAGCCTTTGTCTCTTCATGCCTTCATCACCTTGGAGATGAGGACTTCAACACATGAATTTGGAAGGGACACAGGCTTTCAGACGAGAGTGCTGACTCTGGCTGTGGTTGGTCGTGGGGGGCTGTATCTGGGAGGGTGTGAAGGGTGTCTCCTGGTTCAATGAGAGCGCCACAATTGATAGGCAGCATCTGCCATGGGTACAGGAGCAAGTGGTTAGAAGCCCTGTGATGTACAGGAAGGCGGCTGCAGAGTTGGCGTCCTGGCTTCCTCACTTACAACCTTAGTGACACTGAGGGAGTTGCTTAACCTCTGGGCACCCATTTCTGTGAGCTAATAAAACTGTCTGATACAGGGTTCTTATGAAGGTTAAATGAAGCCATGTTTACAAAGCACCTGGGACTTCACTGCATCTAAACATATCATTTCCTTTCTTTCCATTTCTAAGACGCCCAGGTGTCAGCATTTTGGGGTACCTATTCTTTTTTCTTTTTTTAAAGAGAGAGGGACAGTGAGAGAGACAGAGAAAGAGAGAAACAACTTTATTTAGTTTTTCACATGGCTTTAGTTGCTCCAACACTCAGTTGTGTACGTGGTGCTGGGGTTTGAACCCAGGTCCTCGTGCTTGCCAAGCAAACACCGAAACCGCTGAGCCACCGCTCCAGCCCCTGGGGTACCTATTCTTGATGTCTACATTATATGTCAATGGGTATAGAAACATGAGTAGTCACCATTTGGTCCCTACGTTACACTGATGCAAACCCCTGTGGGACTAAGGACAGGGGCATCATTAAATTAATCATCAGCTTTCCCCAAGTGTAACAAAATTCCTCTGGCATTGTCTCTTGGGTGTGCCAGTTAGTTCATATTCTGCAGGGACAGGTGTTCAGCATGTAAAGATCAGGTGGTTTTGATGTGAGCCTGTGAGGTAATCTCACCCCTCACACTACTCGGTGACACATGCGCACTTCCTGGAGGCCAGGGAGAGGGCAGTAGGAGCAGGAGGCTGCCATCCATCCTCTGGACATCTGTACAAAGCATGGTTTCATGGGAATCTTTCAGCTTACTCGAGAGAAACAATTTGAGCCCAATTTCCGTCTCTTCTTCTTCTTCTTTTTTTAGAGAGAGAAGAACAGAGAGAGAGAGAGAGAGAGAATCAATTTTTATTGAGTTCTTCACATGGCTTTCATTGCTCTGACACTTAGTTGTGTACGTGGGTGCTGGGGTTTGAACCCGTGTACTTGCACATGCCAGGCAAGTGCCGTAACTACTGAGCCACGGCTCCAGCCCCTCCATCTCAACACTTGCTGCTACACTACATTCTTCTAGTGCATCTTTTCATTTCACCTCACCGCAACCCCATTAGGTGGGCAGCTTATTATACTCAGCTTGCAGAATGAGCTGGTGCACAAAGTAGTACCAGTTAGAGTCTGTTCCAGCGCTCTGTCCAGACTGCGCCATGGGGTCTCTGTTCCTCTCTTGGGGGGAGCACTGCTCAGCCATCACCTGACTTGTTACAAGTTTGCAAAAACTTCAAGCTTGGTACCTCCCCTGAAGGTGACCAAGAGTTCTGCTGGGTACCTTATCCTCTACCCTAAGCACCCCAAAAGGGTGGAGGAGAAGAGTCCACCACACCAATCTGTTCACCTGACTCAGGCTGTAGGTCCCAGTCTGACCCTAACTCCTGCTGTAGGTCACAACTTTACCCATTTTATCGGGACAGAGACCACAGACATAGGCTTCTGCAGAATGACAAGACAAGAAGGAGTTCTGGCTCAGTTTCGTCTCTGTGCCCAGGGTACACCACCCAAGGAACTATCTGAGGGTGTGGGCCAGGGCTCTCATCTGCCCTTTCCCTGTATAATCTCTGAAGGTCCCAGAAAGGAATCTCCACAGGGGCAGCTAGAGGGCTACTGCCTTGAGGATAAAGTGCTGGTTCACAGACAGGTGTGAGCAGGGCTGGAGGGGCACAGAAAGACAGCTTTGCAAGCCTGAAGGTGCTAATCCTGGCTTCTCACCTGTCCTGTATGTGACCCAACTCTTTCTCTGCCTTACCTGGCCTTCCTGTAGACCCGTGGAAAAGTGATAGTGCAGTAAGCTCCTGAAAAGGATCAAATGCTCTCCTTCTGGTATTTCTGGTTTAAAAGGAGGCCCAGAAACCGAAAGGCTACCATGATGCCAGTGGCTCACACTTGAGCATTTCATAATAGATGCCCAAGTCACAAATCTGTATCAATGTCTAATCCTCCACCTCTGTGCACCTTCCACACCCACACAGAAGTGCTTGTTGTTTGAATGAATTTGTGGGAGCTCCTCACAATGAAATGGGAGGTGGTCAGTTACAGATTGATGCTTTCAGATGGTAAGAAGGAAGAGGAGCTGACCTTTTGTTGGGGGCAGGATGCCAGAATTAGCAAATAAAAGTCCAGGATTTCCTGGTAAATTGGGAATTTCAGAAAAACAGCAATTTTTTTCTTTTCTTCCTTTCTTTTTCTTTCTTTCTTTCTTTTTTTTTTTTTTAAGTATAAGAATGTCCTGTGAATATTTGGGATACACTTATATTAAAAATTCCTTCTTGGGGCTGGAGCAGTGGCTCAGCAGTTTCAGCATATACCTGGCATACGCAAGTACTAGGGTTTGAATCCCAGCCCCATGTACACAACAAAGTGTTGGAGCAACGAAAGCCAACTGAAAAACTAAATAAAACTGATTCTTTTTTCTATCTCACTGTCCCTCTCTCTTAAAAAAAAAAAAATCATTCTTGTTTTTCCAAAATTCCAATTTGGCTGAGCATCGTGTATGTGTCTGGCAACCCAGTTGGGGCCCTAATGTGCATCTAATGTCATCTCGCCATCCTCTCATTCTCTCATCCAGCCCCCACTGACAGATGAGGAAGGTGAGCCATCATGTGAGTAATGCACCGCAGCTCAGAAGACTGACTGGGAACTGGAATCTGCAGCTGCGGATTTTCCAGAGGAGGGCTGCTTCCCCCACTGTACGCTTTAGCAGGGTGGGGGCTTGCAGGGCAAGAAGCTGTGGTTGGCCCTGTACTGGGGGCAGGGAAATCCCCCACCATTAAGGCCAAGCAAGACTGACTGTAGAGGAAGGCTCTTACAGCTGGAGAGCAAGCCAGGGGGGCCACGTTCCTGTGAGCAGCACACCCAGCCAGGCGAGGGACAGCCTGTTGCACCTGCCTCCACAGCTCATGGTGAACACCTTTGTACCAAGTGGTTGAGGACTAGCACTAATGTACAGAATGCCTGGATGAAACACCAACCTAATAACCTCAGTAATAACAATTACTGTGCTGGCAAGAGTAACAGGAGATTATGGGTGCCAAGCATTATGATAACTCTTCATATCTATCACTTTTTGTAATCCCCAGCACCAGTGAAAAACAACAATTTTATTATTACAAATGATCATCATTTATTGAGCACTACCACATGCCACGTCTAAAGTGGCACTTTGTTTTTATCTCATTTAACACAAATCATAATCCTATCAATGAGTGCCATTATGCATATTTCAGATGAGAAACAGAGAAGTTAAGAATGTGCCCAAGACCACACAGTCATCAGAAATCAAAGCTGGGTCAGTCTAATTCTGAGGCCTCTGTGTTTTCTGCTGCTCCACCTAGCCTCTGGTAGGATTCTACTGAGGCTCAAGTTGCTCCTGCCACTGTAGTTTGTCCCTGCAGAAGGAAGGAAGGCGGAACATAGCAATGCCATTTCCAGTCAGCTCTCCCACACCCCACCACCCAGACAAAGGGATCTGTGTCAAAACCCTCCTCATTTTCCCTCAGGGCTAATCCGTCCAAAAGTAAAACTTAAAAATAAGCCTGGGTCCCGTAAGGCCACAAGTGTGTAAATTCCCACGGGGAGTGTCCTTGTCTTTCCCATGATTTCTGCCCACTTCCTTAAGTAAGTGAGGCTTAGCCAGTGCCTGTCATGGGTCTGCAACTCACCTTCCTATTGAGGCCACTTGGCAACTCCATGCCTTTTCCCTTAGTTGGGTTAATGAGCAAAGTGATGGAGCCAAGAGACTCCCCAGCTTCCTGCACATGAGAAGCAAAGGGAGTCTCAGCTCAAAATAACTAATTCGTTAATTGATTAAAATTAAAGCAAATGAAAGCTCTTCCAGGTAATTGTTAAAATGTAATAAAAAATTAAGCAACAGAATGTTCGAGGTTATAAAAGACTTTTATGTTATATCTGGATGGGGAGGGACTATATAAGCATAAAAGCAACAGAAGAAATCACAAAGGAATTGATCACGTAATTGATACTAAAATTCTTAGATGGCAAACTTGTAAAAGTAAATTGAAGCTTTGCACACTTGTGCAATTATCTTCAGAGGATACAGTTGGAACATTTTGGGGACTCCCTCAAACCGTATCCAAAGCACAGCATAGGCTAACGTGAGAGGACTCTTTCCTCTGTGGTCTCCCATTGGTTAGGGTTTGACAAAACTGACTCCATTTTCATTCACAACTGTCTTTCTTTTGATGATTTTTTTTTTTTAAGAGAAAAGGACAGTGAGTGAGAGAGAGAGAGAGAGAGGAGAGTTAGTTTTTCACATGGCTTTCGTTGCTCTGAGACTTCATTGTGTACCTGGTGCTGGGGTTTGAGCTCACGTACGCACATGCCGGGCAAGCACCGTAACCGTTGAGCTATTGCTCCAGCCCCTTTTGATGACTTTTTAATCTAAAAACTTAGCTTTGTTAAATTAATTTGTGCGTTTTCTTTAAATGTATATTAGAGATATTAACCCTGTGTCATACATATTACCAACTTTTTATTAATTTGTTGTTTGTATTTGAAGTTTGTTCATTACTCTTGATAAGCAAAGGACTTTAAAATTTTTTTATTTGAATCTATAAAACATTCCTTGATAGTTTCTTTTCGTACCATGTTCTCTGCACTTTTTTGAATGTATATTTATTTTATTGAGTTTTCTGTACTTTGAATCTAAAAATATTCCCTTGTAGTTTAGTTTTTTTATGATTTTATTTTTCATATTTAAATTTTTTATTATCTCCCTTTGTTTCCAAGTGAGGTAAGGATCCACCTCATAGTTTGCCTATTGGTAAATAGTTGATCCAGAGATTTAAACTGCCACCTTAATCACACACATGTGAACTTCTGACATGTATTTATAATCACTCACATGCAGACACGTGCACACATGCCCACGTACCCACTCAGTGTCCCTGAACGATCTTGTCCACTGACCTGTCTGTTCTGTATTAGTTTCACACACAATTCCTATAACTTGGGGCTGGAGCGGTGGCTCATTGGCATGTGCAAGTACGAGAGTTCAAACCCCAGTACCACATACACAACGAAGTCTTGGAGCAACAAAGGCCACATGAAAAACTAAATAAAAAATTGTTTCTCTCTCTCTCTCTCATGTCCCTCTCTCACTGTCTCTCTCTCTTTGTAAAAAAAAAATTCCTATAACGTTATTGTAAAATGCAGTGGGGCCAGCACCTCCTTTCTACTTGACTTTTTCAGAATTGCCTCAGCTATTCTCATATTAAGTTTTAGAATTCATTTGAAATCCCATAGGATTGCAATTGATTTGAGAATTGACCTCTTTTTAGCCTTGAGTCTTCCCCAAGTTTTCACCCTCTTGGGAAGTTTCATAAAGATTTTGTATTATTTCATTTTTTATTTTGGTTTTGGATACAGATATACACATACACACACATGTATTGCTAGTCACTTTATTTTATTGATACTTTTGTGATAGACCATAATTTCCTTTATATTTTCTGACTGATTATTGTTGATACCTAACAAACTCTCAACTTTTTTGTGGTGATGGGCTACCAGGGATTAAACCCAAGGCATTTAACCACTGAGCCATATTCCCAGCCCTTTCTGTTTTTTGTTTTGAGACAGGGTCTTGCTAAGTTGCTTAGGTCCTTGCTAAATTACTGAAATGGCTTTAAACTTGGAATTCTGCTACTTCGGCCTTCCCAGCTGCTGGGATGGTAGGCTTGTGTGTTGTGCCTGGTGAAACTCTTAATTTTTATATATTTATTTTATACATGCACAGTCTATTCTATTGAACTCTATTCTTCCCAAAATTTCTTTTTTATGATTCTCTTGGTAAGCAATCATATCATCTTTTAATGAAAACAATTTTGTCTCCTTATCTCCAATATTTAAACATCCTGTTTGTTAAGAGAGAATCAATTTTATTTAGTTTTTCATGTGGCTTTCATTGCTCCAACACTTCTTGGTATGTGTGGTGCGGGGGTTCAAACCCGGGTCCTCATGCATTCCAGGCAAGAGCAGTAACGGTTGAGCCACTGCTCCAGACCCCTGTTTGTTAATCTTGCTCATAGTCTTGACTAGCACTTTCAGAACACAGAAATAATGGTGATGCTTGTCTTTCTCAGACTTTCACGTGGTTGTGTCTAATTAAACTTAATACAGTTAGCTAGAGCTTTATTAAGTCACGTTACAGATTATCACTTTTCAGTATCAAAATAATTATGAAGCTTTCATATAAGTTTGATTATATGAATAAACTTCTACTATTTTTGTCTCTGCATTCCTAGAGTGAATTTTCACCTTGGTCATGGTACACTCTTTTTTCTTTAAGAGAGAGTGAAAGAGACCCAATGAGTCAATTTTTTAAATTTATTTTTTCATCTTTTTTTTTTTTTTAATTCACCTCCACTTAGTTGTGTATGTGGTGCTGGGATTCAAACCCAGGTCCTCACACATGCCAGGCAAGCGCTCCATCACTGAGCCGCTGCTCCAGTTCCACACTATACGAATGGAAATATTAAAGCATATTTCCAGATTTTACTGTCAATATTTTATTTGAATTTTTCATCAATGTTTATAAACAAGATTGAGACACAGGCTTTGCGTGTGCGCTCTGTGTGCTATCATTTCCCTCTAAGTAATTTAAGGATGTGCTATTTGATTTTAGGAGAACACTTGGGCCATAATGTATGTAGTAGACCTCTTCATCCTCACTTTTTCTTTTTGGGTTTAGGGGAGACTTTTGGGAAGCAATTGGATCATGAGGACTCTGATCTCACTAATGGATTAATCCATTGATAAGTTAATAATTGTTTTTTTAGAGAGAGAGAGGGGCAATGAAAGATGAGAGAGAGAGAAAAACAGAGATCCAATTCCACCCAGTCCTTCATGTGGCTTTCATTGCTCCAATATCCCCCTGTGTACACGGTGCTGATGTTTGAACCCATATCCTCCTCGCACATGCTAGGCAAGCATTGGAACCACTGAGCAACCGCTCCAGCCCCAATGGGTTAATAATTTGATGCTATTATTGGGAGGTGGTGGTTACTATAGGAGGTGGGGCTTACTTGGAGGAAGTAGGCCACTGGGGGGATATCTTGTCCCTGATCCCTTCCTCCCTCCCTCTCCTTTCCTCCCATCGACTCCCCGCTTCTCTGCATCGTGGCAACTTTCCTCTCCCACGCCCTTCCACCATGATGTTCAGCCTTACTGCAGGCCTAATGTGAATGGAGCCAACCAACCACAGTCTGAAACTATTAGCCAAAATAAATCTTCCCTTCTCTAAATTGTTTTTTCAAATATTTTGTCACCAAAAGCTGATGCCAAAAAGCTAACACAGGTGACTACCGGACATAAGGTAAAAAAGAAAGAAAAAAGACATAAGGTATAAAAAAAAGAAAGACCACATCCACATATCTTTTATTTACAGAATACTGTTATAGTCATTCAATTTTATTATGTTACTTTTGTTAATCTCTTACTGTGTCTAATTTGGAAATGAAACTTTATTATAGGTACATATGTAGGAAAGAACATAGTTTATCTAGGGGTCAGTACTGTTCATAATTTCAGGCATCCACTGGGGGTTTTAGAATGTTCCCCTTTGGGTAAAGGGGGACTAGGGTATTCAGCATTTACCTTTATATGCAGGGCAAAAAACCAAAGGACGTAACAGAAACACTGGTTATCTGAGTGAAAGAATTACTGGGTGCTTTTCCTTTTTTTGTTTTTCCTTTTTTCGTAATAACCAAGTGTTTATTTTTACAACAAAGTGTTTTAAATTTATACCATTAAAAGAGACTTGATAGAGATATGGTGGCTGTTATCACTGGGAAAGGGAAGTGAGACTTAAGTTTTGCTTTTTTTATCTTTTTGTGAATCTTTTCCGCCTTCAGCACGTCCCTCTTTCTGTCTCTGCTCCCAGCCTGCTGACCTAAAACTAAAAATACACATGTTTACATAAAATATAATTACTCTTTCAGTGCTTTAAACTTAAGACTTCTCAAATCATAACAAGCCAGTATAAACAGATCCAAACTATTCTCAGGATACAATGAACAGGAAATGCTGTGGCTATTAGGTGGGGGCAAGATGGTGAAGACTGTTAGCTCTGAACATTGTATTTTGGAAACTAGAGCCAGGTATAAGCCATGCTTGGCTAATATGAAAGCACACCAGTTTTCTGGGGAATCTCAGAAAAAGTAGGTCTCATTTCTACAGGTAGTAACAATTTTAGATTGAGTGGGACAAGAAAGATTTCAAACTGCACCTGGGGTCTCACACAATGTACCAAGACATGTATATTAGCATCTTTCTTCCTAAGTTTCCTGGTGCTGCACCCACAATAACTAATTTTCTCAAGATATAAAAGAAAAAATATCAGGGCTGGAGCCGTGGCTCTGTGGTTACGGCGCTTGCCTGGCATGCGCGAGTTCGCGAGTTCAAACCCCAGCACCACGCACACAACTAAGTCTCGGAGCAATGAAAGCTACATGAAAAACTAAATGAAATTGATTCTCTCTTTCTCTCTCTCACTGTCCCTCTCTCTTAAAAAAAAAATATATATATATACACACATACACATGTGCAAATATTTATATAATATATATTTGACAGTGACGGAGAGAGAGAAAGAGACAATCAATGTTTATTGAGTTTTTCACATGGCTTTCTTTGCTCCGACACTTCTTGTGTACGTGGTGCTGGGGCTGGAACCTGTGTACTCGCACATGCCAGGCAAGCTGGGTAACCGCCAAGCCACTGCTCCAGACCCTATTTTTTATATATTTTCGGCATATTCCCTTTATCCAAATGACCAAGTTAGTCCTCAACTAAAGGGAAGAGAAAGACTTGGACAGGGAGGGCTCTCAGACTTCTGAAGATGTTTCATCAGCCCTGATATGGGGCTGCATCAATATTTAAAAAAGAAAAGCTAATCACTCAGAAAAGAACTCATTTTTCTTTCCATTCCTAAAGAATGTCAGAGCTTGTCAACTCCTCATAGTTGGGTCAATTGCAAAATTTATAACACAATTTTTTCTTTCCAAGGAATTTAGTCTAAGGGAGAAATGTTTTTAAAAACAATTGCACTGAGAAGAAATGTTGGAACTGAGTTAAAACAAGGTAACTGCCAAGCATTTATAAGTATGTCCCTGTATATACTATTGTCATGTATATAAAAAAAAATGTTCTTCATGGGTGCTATGCTTGGGTATTTTAGGAAAAATATGTGACCCAGAAAGAGAGGCAAGGGACCAGGGGACAGGAGGAAGGAGGTAGGGGAGGGGGTGATGGGAAGGGACATTGACAAATTGTGTTGCTGTATTGTGTGCACCTATGCATATGCAACAACACACCCCATCACTGTGTACAACTACAATGCACTAATTAAAAAAATAAGTTAAAAAAAACAATAGCATTAAGATTAGGACCTACAGAAAGCTTACAAAGGGCCTGGTGCAAGCTCGGAAGGGCCCCTGCCCAGCAGCTTCTCAGGCTGAGAAAACACAATGAGGCAGCCAGGCCAGGAAGACCCAGGAAGGAGGCCAGGACTCCACCCCTTGAGAACTGTGGCTCCTGTATTTCCTTGATTTTAAGACACTGCGAATTCTAAGATTTGCCATGAATTTCTTAGCCATTTAGTCTGCATTGGCTCAACCCTGAGAATGAGGGTCTCCTGACATTTGCATCTCTGGGTATCTCCATTCTACTGACTCTGTTTAAATTACATGCAAATGTAAATGTTCTTTACATTTTAAAAGCAGTTTAGATTCACAGCAAAATTGAGAGAAAGGTACAGAGATTTCCCACATTCCCCTGGCCTCCTCGCATTATCATACCCTTCTCATCAACCTTCCAATCCACCAGAGTGGTACATTTGTTACCATTGGTAAGTCTATAGTGACACAGCATCATCATTCGAGGTCCAGGGATTATATTTGAGTCCACTCCTGGTGTGCGGTCTAAGGGTTTGGACAAATTTATAATGGCATGTATCTACCATTACAATATCATACAGGGTAGTTTCACTACCCTAAAAACTCCTCTGTGCTCGACTGTCAACAGCATGCATTTTTAGAAACACTCATGCATCACTTTATTCCTCAGTATCATAATCAACATTTGAGACTAAGCCTGATTTGTATCTGCAGCTCTGCTAGTGAGCTGTGTGGCTTCCTGTTCTCCACAACCAGGACTTGTGAGCTTGACCTCTATAATACTTTTCAAAACTGACAGTACAAGTTCAAGTCCTGTAGAAAAATTCTAGATATGCCTACATTTTCCAGTTCCCCTTGAAGTTCCTTTTTTTCTTAATGGGATTCCACATTATAGAAATGAAATAACTTCTGAAAGTCAAACAGAAGTTTTGGAAAACTATCCAAGCCCTCCAAATTTTAAAAATTCTGGGATATATCTTGAGAAATTTGTCCATTTCTACTGCAATTGATTTCGTCACGTGCCATGTGCAAAGCTATCTTCTAATCTTTCATTTTGATGCCACCGCATTCGTTGTGTGACCTTTTTGAAGAATTAAGTAATAGGGCTAGGGATGTAGCTCAGTGGTAGAGTGCTTGCCTAGCATGCTCCAGGCCATGGGTTCAATTCCCAGTATCACCAAGATAATAATAATAATAATTAATTAATTAAAAATAAAAAGGATATTAAGTAATAATTAAGATTCTAAACTTAAGTTAAAATTTGTTATGTCAGGTGTGATTTAAGTCAACAACTCAATGAGGTGCAAATGGGATACTCAGCCGTGCCAGACCAAGTTCTCATATATACGGAGGCCCAGACCTTCCTGACCCACATGGTTGCTCACAAGTTTCTGTCAACAGGCCTAAAAGACACAGCCAGGGTTTGATAAAACTAAAGCAGAAAATCATCTCATAAGCCCATGAGCCAAGAACAGTTTTCACATTTTTAAATGATTGAATAATTATTTAAAATTTGAAAGAATAATACTTTATAACATGGGAATTTTATGAAACTCAAATTTCAGTGTCCACAAATTAAATTTTATTGGGACATATATGATGTGATCCAATTTTAGAAATAGTAAAATATGAAAGCTATAATTTCTTTGAAAGGAACTCATGAGGGAATTAGAAGTATCCGCTCTGTCCCCAGATGTTTGGGCAGAAGGGACATGAAGAGACGGGCAGCAGCTAAAGAAGGACAAAGGTCAGGGGGGCCTGTACTGCTGCCTTTTTCAAACTTTTAAGATGAAGATGCCTGAGTGTATCTACATGAGAGTCAGGGGAGAAGAAGAGCTTAGGTATAATCAGTTTACACCCAAGAGACTAAAGGAGGTTAAGTAACTCACACAAATTCTTATGCCCCATTTATAGATAAGGAACGGAGAGCTTAACGCAGTCAAGCTGGTGCCAACTCACATGGTTCATGACTGACTGAACCAAGTCTTCAGCCAAGCTCAGTTCCTAATTGCTAGGCTTCTAACCTCGTGGTTCACAGGTCGATTAACACGTGCGTTCTTCAGCATTCTCCAGAGGAACAGAACCAGTAGCATGTATATTATTTCTAAGAAGGAATTTATTAGATTGTGTCCAGAGTGGACAGAGACATAGTCTAGTATGCAGAGCAAGCTTCCAAAACGCAAGTTACAGTGAAGCAACTTAGCCTGAGCCACAGCTCCTGCATTGTACCAGAATAACAGTAAACTCCCAGAAGATTAGCAGCTGTAAGACCTACCCAAAAATGCATACTAATGAGAAAACCCACAAGTGGACGGACCCTTATCTTGCTAACCAGGTGGGACCTACCCAAAAATGCATACTAATGAAAAAATCCACAAGTGGGCCTGGACCTCACAAAAAGAGGATAAAAACCGAGGCCTGCAACCAAGAAATCTGGAGACATACTCCACAATGGAAGCGTATTGACATTGGTCCTTACGCCCATTGCATGCCTCCTCTCCATCCCTCGAAACCCAGCAACTCCACGCCAGAGTCTGAAGCAGCTTGCTACGCTGAACCCCTGCAACCTCGACTCTGTCAGGAGAGCGACTGATCTCGGCTCCCTGGCGAGTGCCTGCCTGCCAGCCCGATTCTTCAGCTCCCTGAAATTTGACCTCTGCTCCTGGAGAGTGCCTGACCTGCCTGAGGACTCTGCATGCATTCAGCTGGTAACCATGGACATCACACTGATGCTGGTGAGAGGACTATGAGCTTATTCTTCCTTACCTATTGCCTTGAGCTTATTGCATTAAGAATAGCCTATAAAGCCTTTGAAGGTAAATGGATGGCTATGGAAGAAATTATGATGAGTAAAATCAGCTTAACCCAGAGAACTAAGGGTCGAATGTCTCCACTCATTTGTGGAGGTTGGAACTAGACCCCGGCCATTCAGAAAGGTGGTCTATTATCATGTGTTAAATTCAGATAAGATGTAATGTTATACAGCCTAATACTTTTTTAGAGATATTGTGGGTAAAATACCCTTGAGTGCTGTGTTAAATAAAGAATATTAAAACGGAACTTGTCTCATTGCGTCTGTCACTGAACGTGCAATCTCTCAGAGAGAGTGGTCACCTGCAGGCATAGATATCAGCGCTCACTCAGGCCACACTCCCGACAGATTGGATTCCATGATCAGAGGTCACATAGTCCCACTGTGGCTACCTGGAGGCTGGAGAGCTTGGGAAACCAGTAGCTGCTCAGTCCAAGGAGCTGGAAGCCTCAGAACATGAGGGATCAAGGACAGCCCAGTCTGAGGCTGAAGGGCTGGAGATTTCATGGAGAGTCGCTGGTACAAGTCCATGTTCAAAGGAAGAAGAATCTGGACACGGATGGCAGCAGCAAAAAACACACCTACTTAGAAGAATCCAGCATCCTGCAGGACCGGCTTCCCTCTTCCTCCATCATTTGTTCACCCAGGCTCTCATACTATTGGATGATGTCACCTATAATCAGGACAGGTTTCCCCACTAAGGTCGTTGACCTACATGCCAATTGTCTCAGAAAACAACCTCACACTTACACACATGTGCACACACACCCAGAAGTGTGCTTTACTAGTTTCCCATCTCTTATCCAGTCACATTGGCAACCAAGACCAGCCAGGAACAGAGAACCTAAGGTCCCCAAGTAAGTGTTGGAATCAGGAGCCTTACAATTCCCAGTCAAAACTGTTCATACAGCCAGGTATGGTGGTGCACACCTGTAATCCCAACGGCTTGGGAGGCTGAAACAAGAGGATCACAAGTTCAAAGCCAGCCTCAGCAACGTGGTGAGCCCTTAGCAACTTGTGAGACCCTGTCTCAAAATAAAATACAAAAAAGGGCTGGGGATGTGACTCAGTAACTAAGCCTCCTGTATTCAACCCCTAGTAAAAAAAAAAAAAAAAAAAAAAAAAAGAAAGAAAGAAAGAAAGAAATTCTGTGTATACACATGCTGTTCCCTTACTAAAACATGTATTACTGGGTATACTACTGGGATGTAGTCAGTGGCATGAGGCCCTGGATTTAATATCTGGTACCACAGGGGGAAAAAAGTGTATAAATATTGCCAATTTTAAAGGCAGTTTTCAAATTTTTCCCTTGTGAAAATATTCCCCTTGGAAAATATGATATATCAAGTATCTTCCACCATTGTCATTGGGTAATTCTAAGAAAATGTATAGAAACAATGAAAACTGCAACAGGATCCCCCATCTTTTACAATAAAAGAAAAACTGAGACAGAGACTCAGCGACTCGTTTGGGGTTCACGAACATATTTCAGCACATCCTCAGAAGGCTGACCAAGCAAAAGGGAAATAGCAAGGATGCTAGGATGTCCCAGGGTTTATGCCCTGGAGCAACATGGGCTTTCCCTGTGGCCAGGGAGTCCTGGAGTCTGACACCAAAACAAGGCAGGGCTGTGCCCTGGCTTCTCCCCAAAGGATAATGGTTTGCTTCCCATCCCCACCAGCTGGCTGGTGGCAGGTGGCAGCCTGAGTCAGTCACACGGAGGGGCTCAGCTGTCTGGGGTTACCACTTCCTCCTCCCCACAACAGAGGCTCTCTGCCAAGTGAATGTGTCTGCAAACGTCTCCACCTACGACTTGCAAAAACCCTAGGCTGTGTGTCTGGAACAACAGGCCCAAAACTGGAGTGAGCATCTCTCCACTTTAGCAGAAAATGGGGCAGGGGGGCCCTGATCTGAAACACACTAAGTCAGGATGAAAGAAAGGAAACAATTCAACAGTGATGACCTGACTGCGTAATAAAGTAGGTTCCTGCTCACAGGGTGCCTGTGCCTCCAGCTGATACTGGGACTGCTTTACAAAGGCAAATGGGCTCAAGCCACCCCAGAGCACATCTGGCCCCTGCAGGGCTCCGCAGCTGGGAGGCAGGGACGCCTGGGCCACGTGTCGTGGCCTGGGGAAGTGAGTTTGTAATGACCTGCTCCGTCCTTTTTCTCTCTGAGCAGGAACCAGAGGGTGAGTGGGATTTTAGAGAGCTCACTAGGGCCGCCCACCACAAGGGAAGAAACAGGAGGAATGGGCTCCAGCCAAAAATCTTTCCAGTTTTTCTCCTCCTCCATGTTTTGTTGAACACATCAATAGTAAAGTCCAGCAGCAAGCCCAAAATTGTATTTGGGTAATGAAAATGGGACTAAGCCATTGCAGAAAATTTATCTTGAGCTTTTATAAAAAGAATAAGCAGCTTTAACTTCTTTCAGGCAGTAAAACCTACTGGAGGGGAAACACACACACACACACAGCCTTCCCTCCCTTTAATGACCATGTGCTATGGTGGGGGTTGGCCAGGTTAAGGACCTAACAAGATCCACTCATCCCTGGTTACATATTGACGTAACAAGGAGACCTGTTAATGAATCCTGATGTCCTGGCTCACCAGACAGTTAAATCAGAATCTTGGGGGTAAGACCTGGGCATTAGGTAGTTTTACAAGAACTTCCTTTTTTCACCTGCATCCAGGGTGTGTAACCAGGGCTAAGGACTACTGGCCTAACAGCCTTCTGAAAACTGGAGTGCCCATAGCAGCCCTTTCAGTGAGTCATGTAGCTTTTTGGTAACAACACTTCCATATTTCTTTTGAGGACAGTCCTATTGGGACTGTCATCAATGTCCCCACCTCCTGGGTAAGAAAGGGGCAAACTAAGCCAATCAAATCCTCTCTCCCAGGAACCTGACTCAGAATTGATTAACACAGGAACAAAACAAACAAACAAAAATTTGCTGGAACTGAGTTACACTATTATAAGCCCAGGAATGACCAACCAAGAATCTTGGTACTTACCTGATGTCTAAGACCTCGATGTTCAGCCCCTCCTTCAAGTCTGTGAACTACTTAAAATATAAAGGCTGGTTTTTTGCTTATAATTCACATCTTTCATAGTCCACTAGGGCCCAACCCTATGTCATCCCTTCATGGAGCCCCAGTCTGATTACCAGCCACTGCAGCAGAAGGAAAAGAGCACCTAGGGGTCTCACAATGCCCATTAAATGCTCTGGCCCCAGGAAGTATACACCAATGCTCACAGCTTACCAGCCAGAATGAACCAGTTTCCCCACATCCTGTCCAACTGTTCCATGCAACCCTACAGTGCAATATTTCGTCAATAGCATAAATGGTCTTCAGCTACATTAGGATAACAATTCAAGTATACTGAAGACAATCAGCTACATTATAGTCTCGGAAAGGTTTTATGGGCTAGTTTTGGAAACTGGACCTCTATTCAAAAGAGTGTTCCCATAAGAAAATATGTGCCAAGTTTCAAGATGCTGGCTTATAAAATAAGTTGGAACATAATCTGTTAGTGAGTTGAGGCTTCATTTACTTAAGAAATTATTTTAGAAACATGGTCCCAGAATTTGACAAGCTGGACAGAATTATCCAACCATAGCCACGAGAACCTGGGCCAACTACATGATTTGCAGGGCCCAATGGCAGGAGAAAGGAACAGCCAAAAGCTGGGAAAGGTAGCTCAGTGATAGAGTGCTTGCCTACCGCGCACAGTGATAGAGTGCTTGCCTACCGCGCACAAAGCTCTGGGTTCAATCCCCAGCACGGCTAGCAACAACAATAAAAATCCGTTAAAAGTACTAAAAGGTAAAACTTTTCCCTTTTGTCCATGGTCTGTACCTTGATTTGCCATGGTGTTTTTTCTTTACTATTATATAAGTTGTTCTCAGTAAAGACAAAGTGAATTTTAAAATCATTAGCTGGAGCTTATTACTCTTTATTGTTCAAAGCAAAGAGCATTTTACATGCTTCTCATTTCAGAGCTGCTGCCTGCACATGTATTTCATTCCTATCAGAACATGGAAGTGCTATACCAACTGACCCACCTCGTTCGATTCCATGTCTTAGTACTAACAAAATGTGTAGACACAATATATAATATGTTAGATGGTGATAAGCGCCAAGGGGAAAAAAGTAGGAAAGAGTAGAAGGCAGAGGGTGCAGTTTCAAAGGTTAACATGTTAATATTTTTATAGCAATACAATAGTTAGACGTAGATAAAATATGGAGGGAGAAAGCCGAGAAAACAGATAGAAATGTGGATAGAGAATGGGGAACCAGCTGTGATCCTGTACTACCCAGGGACCCTCCTGTGCCTTCCAGCCAACCTGCTCTATTTGGTGTAATATGAAATAAGATTCATTTAAAATGTTTCGCTGAGGGGCTGGAGTGGTGGGTCAGCAGTTGCAGGGCTTGCCTGGCATGTGCGAGTGCACAAACCCCAGCACCACGTATGCAACAGTGTCCAAGGAATGCAAGTCACACAAAAAACTAAACTGTTTCTCTCTCTCACTCTCTTTCTCTCTCTCCTG
>PVKS010031934.1:0-23014 GCA_004027875.1 Aplodontia rufa
ATGAGTAAAATCAGCTTAACCCAGAGATCTAAGGGTCGATTGTCTCCACTCATAGGTGGAGGTGGGGACTAGACCCTGGACAATGAGAAAGTTGGTCTAGAAACATGAGTTAAATTCAGATAAGATGTAATGCTTTACAATCTAATACTATTTTTAGAGTTATAATGGGAAGGGGAAGGGAGGGATAAGGGAGGGTAATGGGGGGGGGGGCACTCCTGGGGATAATTGCAATGTCCAGAATATATACACATCTTATACACATTTTATATTGTTTTGTTAAAATCTTGTAAGGTTGCTCAAAAATAAAAAAATTTTTTAAAAAAAGTTAAAAAAAATGTGTTCATTCTTTATCACCAACACCTTCATGCTCCACTGTTAGAGCTGTTACAAATATACAAATTTGGCTGATTTGAGGATAGTTTAGAAAATATTACTTCATCTGTTCTATGTTCACCAAAGGAATTTTCAAAATAAGAGATACTGTAATAAATAATTAGTAAAGGCATTTTACCAGTATAACTACTGCCTGCCAAAAGTTGTATTTGACCAGCACAGTAATTAAGAGTACAGATTCTAGAGTTATTCAAACCTGGTTTTGAATTCCTAGATTCATCACTTAGCTGTGTGACCTTGTTGCATGAAAATATTAATAGAACACTAGAAATAGCAAAAAGAAATCAGCAAAATGTAAAGTTTTAAGTAGCACAAATGAGGTGATTTCTTCATGAATTTCTACAATGTAATCATATGAATTAAAGATTTTTTTACGTTTGCCTAGTGTATTTCAAATCAGTAAGATATGTAATTATTTTTTAATTTCTACAGTGGAATGAAGTTACTACATCATTTCGAGCAGGAATGCCTCTAAGAAAACACAGGCAACACTTCAAAAAATATGGCAATTGTTTCACAGCAGGAGAGGCAGTGGATTGGCTTTATGAACTATTAAGAAATAATAGTAACTTTGGTCCTGAAGTTACAAGACAACAAACTATTCAACTGTTGAGAAAATTTCTTAAGAATCATGTAATTGAAGATATCAAAGGCAGATGGGGATCAGAAAATCTTGATGACAACAATCAGCTATTCAGGTACTGAACAGAATTGTAACTACAATGTGAAATTACTATAAAATTTTATCTCCACTTTTATTATGCTTTTACTATAACAATAGTTTTTTCAAGGTAAATAATATTTTGTTTAGAAAAATGCTACTGCTCTTAATTAAAGTCATTTAGAAAAATTGTAACATTAATTGCTACAAAATTCAAACTTGTTAAATGTTTGTATATACAACAAAATTGGAAAGGTAAACACATGTTATCATTGCATATTTTCTGAAAGTGTTATAACAGTTCAAAGACATATTACTGACCTTTAGTTTCATAGATTCTATAATTATAAGGCAAATTCACAGTTTCTTCCCTTTAATAATTCATTCTAAAAGTACATGTGATAATAGCAAACTTCATATAACAACAGAATAAAAACAAGGTTAAAGAGAATACTTATCAAGCAATTACCATGTACCAGAAACTCTCCTTTATGATTTACATGTTTTCTTATTTAATTCTGTCTTTTTGAAGTGTTTAAGTTCTGATGTCACTAAAAAGACATGTATAAATTTAATATATATTAAGAGATAATGTGAGTTGAAAAACCACCAGACCATATATCATTCAAACATATTTATTGAAAATACAAAAGCATGAATGAGAAAGAAATACACTAATTATAGGTTTATGATTTCCCTTACAGAAAGGAGGGGGAAAAATGGAGTGTGCAAAGATTTTCTTTTACTTTAAAAAAAAGAAGTGAAATCTTTGACGAATTGTTAATGTTTGCATTGCTTGATAGTTATATATATGTATGTTGGTTTATTTTCTATATTGTTTTATATTTTGGAAATTTTTAAATTAAAAGGAGGAAAGCACATAACCAAAAAGGAGCAAGAAACTAAGTTTTGGAAATTAGGATAAACAGACAAACAAAACACAGAAAATATATATAAACTAAATAACTCATCAAAGGAATTAAGAAAATTCTTGAATTCTAGAGTCATTTTGTGTGTAAGAAATACTTCTCCAACAAAATTGATCCTAATAGTAACCCTGAACTGTTCATAAGTGAAATTAAAATATTCAGAATATAGTAAAGAAAGCAAGATACTATTAAAATATTTATAGGTGTAATAGAAAAATTAATTTACATAGAATCTTCATTATTTGGTGATATTAGTAAATCAGACTATGTGTGAGTTTGAAAATAGGTATAAAAGTTAATTTCTGAACTTACATTGTTTAACTTACATTGTTTTTAAACCAGATTTCCTGCAACTTCTCCACTTAAAACTCTTCCACGAAGACATCCAGAATTGAGAAAAAACAACATAGAGAACTTTTCCAAAGATAAAGATAGTGTTTTTAAATTACGAAACTTATCTCGTAGAACTCCTAAGAAGCATGGATTACGTTTCTCTCAGGTAAAATGACCCTTTATTAATCACGATTTTAAATAGAATTACTATGTGCTTAATGATAAAGTTGTTAAAAGTAAATGACACTTTAATATTTGAAGCCAATACTGAAATCTAATCTACATCACATTCTGAAAATATATGTGAATTGATTTCAAACCCATCAATGGTACAAATGATAGTAAAAATGATATTTATATGACTTAAGAATGTTTTATTAGGTTATTATTCTTTTGATGTATCAGTCACCTTTCCAACACTGTGGCAAAATATCTGAGAGAATCAACTTAAAAGAATGGAAAGTTTATTTAGGCTCATGGTTTCAGAGGTTTCAGTCCATGGTCAATTAGTTCTATTGCTTTGGAGTGTGTTGGGAGGCGATACACCATGGTGAGAGAGAGTGGCAGAGGAAACTTCTCAACTCATAGTAACTGAGAAGTGAAAGAGACAGGAAAGGACAGGCTCCCAGTAGCCCCTTCAAAGGCACCCCCACAATGACCTAACTTCCTTCCACTAAGCCCCATCTCCTAAAGGTTCCACCACTTCAGGATCATAGGTTAAGGGCCAAGTCTTCAACACTAGGGCTTTGGTGGATAATCAAGATCAAGACTATAGCACCAAAATGTTACTACACAACTCATCTAATCTCTCTTGCCCCTAGTCTTTTATAATGTAAACAAAACTATAAAGATACCTAGAAATAAAGTTGTTTGGTGAATGTGTCAGCTACCAAACCAAAAATAAATTGTTACCATATGCTACATTATTTCTTCAAGCAAAACTTTCTTTGTAGCTCCATAATAGACTTATTAATAAAACTGCTGAGTATTAAGAGTGGTACCTATTCAATATTTCCTTACTTTAAGCATGACAAATTAAACCATAGTAATTCTTTTTTTTTTTTCCAGGAAAATACAGAGAAAATGAATCATGAAATGATCAATGAAGATCAAGAAAACTCATCTGATAAGATAGAAATAAGCCAGGAAGATATTGAAGAAGTTTGGAGATGTATTTTTCTGATCTAGTAAGATAAAACAAAGCAATAATCAAGTTCTGAAGCATTTGTTATTATCTTGATATTTTTATGACAATATGCAAATGAGCAGATTAATTCTCAAAGCTTAGTTTGTTTTTTTTTTTTTTTTTTTAAAGATAGAAGGGCAGTGAGAGAAAGAGAGAATCAGTTTTGTTTAGTTTTTCATGCATGGCCTCTGTTGTGTTCGTGGAGCTGGGGTTTGAACTCGCATCATTGCGCATGTCGGGCAAGCACCATAACCACTGAGCCACCGCTCCAGCCCTGTCAAAGATTAGAATTTAACATATATGTTTCTAATAAATGCTCTTGCTATAGAATTAAAATACTTTCAATATAATTCTCTTTTTCTTTCAATTAAAGTCAGAGCTATAGTTTATGTTCTATATTGTGATCCTTTGTTATTAGGATAACTATTTGAAAGTGGATGTTAATATAAGCTTTGGGAATTTGATTTAAAAAAATAAAATATTCTGATGACTTTGTCATTGATGCTCATATTCTATTTCTCTTGTTTTATGGAGGTAAAAAAAAAAAAATTGTATTCTTTCTTTTCAGCCTGCAAACAATTTTAAGTGTGCCATCCCTAGAAGAACTGATAGTTCCAAGCCAAGTAATTCCTCAATATATAATATATAACATGACCAATACCAGTAAGCATGGAGTAGTTATACTACAAGACAAATCAGGTCAGTATTAATAAAAGAAAATGGAATCTTTCCAAACTTATTAGTAACAAAGGGTGTAGTGATACGGGAGTACAGAGACCCAAACTTAAAAAGTAGAATATTCTCATTGAGGGAGCTACAGAGGGTCTATTGTTTTATTATCATATATGCTTTAGTAGTAGCAATGGGAAAATTTTTAAATGCTAAGATAGATTCATGCATGATTTTTTTTTAATAACAGAGTTAAACATTCAAAAGATAAACATAATAAAATCTGTTGATTATCCACATTTATGATATGATATACAATGTGCAAGATATTGGACTAAAGATTTAATGATGGATAAGATAGAAATGGTGGCATTTGAAAAGATTTCAAGCAAGCCTCATTGTAAAATACCCAAATATTCAGATACAGTTTATTTCACTCACAGGTCTCATGCAAATCAATGATTTTGAAGTAGCATAGCAAGAGACAGAACCAAAACAGGAATGAAGACATGATAGTGGTGTAGGCAAAGATGAATGTTAAGAGATTATGTATAAACATATCCCAAAATAATTCTTGATTTGGGTTTAACTAATTATTTTATGCTTTGTAAACAAACTCAAGATCTCCATAACTTTTTCAAACTTTTTATATTTTAAAATATTAAGCTCATCCTATGTCTTGTTATACATATAATTTTTAATCACGGTAGTACACACATACACATGTGTGTATCAATACATAATTATAATTATGCGTAAGCATGAAGTTCTAAAAATACACTACCATAAAAATTGTGTGACTTACTAAACAATGTTTTGTGTTTTTTTTTTGTATATAGATGACCTTCCTCACTGGGTATTATCTGCCATGAAATGCCTAGCAAATTGTAAGTTAAATTATCCATCTAATATATATATTTTCTATTTAATAAGAACCAAAGAAAATTTTTAAATAACTTACAGAAGTCCTAATAAAATTAGTATATTATTATTTTTCCTGATGTTTAAATGAAAATCTGGTAGAATTGATTACTTAATGTTTTCTATGCAGAAGGTGATTTTATAATGCAAACCCATCATTTGTGGCTTAGTTCACATAAATCATAAAATCGTAGGCTAGAGGATTTCAAAGGAATTTTAGGTAAATCTACACTATAGTAATTGCCTCAGTGAGAGGCCAAGAAGGTTCAAATGACAGCTTAGAAGTGAAACAGCGTGTAAGGCAGAAAAGATTCAATCAGAAATGAAGTTTCATAAAGCCTACTTCATTCTTTTTTCCTTTGTACTTGGCTTCAGTATTCAGGTGCTTTATAACATGCTACTAGTCTGTAGGATGTGCTAATAGGACTTTTTATAAAGTTTATGAAAAAAAGATCTGTCACTAATCCACAAATAAGTTTTTATCATTCCAATGATTAAGTTTTTTCATAATGATCAATGATAGATTTTTTAAAATTTACAAAGATATGTGCTTCTAAATCATCAAAAGTTAATTTATTTTGGTAATTTTTAGTTATAGATGTAGTATTCTAGTTCTTATAATATTAGTGTTTTTGAAAATTCTGATAAGGTTTTATTAATGTTCAGGATAAGTATTTATTCCTTTGTTGTCCACTGGGTGTCAATGTGACAAAATTACAGAATAAATACCAATGAAGTAAATAAGTTACAGAAGCATTTTATTTATGAAATTGAGGTAAAGATCTTGTTCATAATCTTAAGACTTAATTTCTGTTTCAACCTTACCTATCTAATTCCCTTCTCTCTCATTCTTTGCTCATGGTTGACAACTCAGATAAATGCATTAACACAGATTTCGCTGACATCCGTTTTTAGAAATTTCTTTTCCCTCACTTCCCAATCCATGTTATACATGCTAAATAATACCTAATATATAACTTACTGAATTTCAACTTAATAGGAGTGCATTTAACTAGGGGAAAAATAAAGATTTTTTACTTTACTTATTATTTAATACCACAGAGTAATTCTGTCAACTATAAGAATCAATAATCATTATACTCAATTTTTTTCACCTAGAAGAAAATCAAGACCCTCTGGAATTTTCTGTTACTGTGAAGGAGCTAGAAGTCAAACGTAAATTCTTTAACTATAAATTCTTTATTAATTCCAGTAAATATATTTTTCTGTCTTAGAAAACATTCTAATAATAATGAAACATTAAAAATATTTCTTATATCTTTCTTAGAAAAATATCTATCTTGTCCTACATAAAATCCGTGTTATTTTTTAAGGTATTGGTGTGTATGTGTGTGTTCTTTCGTTTCTTAATCTTTTTTCATTATGTGTGCCAACACATGTTTAGTTATACAAAAGTTTCAGGACAGATGTAAAAGATGATTTGAATTCAGGAAGAGACATTTTTTAACTTGACAGATGGTATAGTGACTCCTGAATCTGAACGTATATTATAGTCACAAGGGAGACTCCACAGAGATTCTGATTTGGTTGATTCCTTAGGTCAAGAATTTTTTTTTTTTTAAATGTGCCCCATAATATTCTTATAATAAAGATTCCCAAGTCAGTGTTTGGAAACCACTAAATCAGTGAACCAGAAGCAGAGAAGCCAATAAGTTCCTAGTTCCACTTCTGTGGATTCTCATCTATGTACAGGAGTTTATATTATTAATAAATACATCAGATGATTCTGATAAATGTAATCCATGAGCCATACTTTAAATGTTATTGAACCTCAAAGTCCTGCACCTTATTTACACTTTACACTGCTATAAGTTGTAATTTTAGTTTTTCTAGCAAAGACTTTATCATCTGAGGCAAGTTACTCTCTGCCTCAGTTTTCTTATCTGTAACATGTGATTCAGTCTTTCTTCTGAGGGAGGCATTAATGAGATGTCATAATTGTTTAAAAGGTTGTGTTAAGCTTAAGAAATCACAGTGTAGGGGCTGGAGCGGTGGCTCAGCGGTCACAGCGCTTGCCTGGCATGCACAACTACACAGGTTCAAACCCCAGCACCCACGTACACAAATAAGTGTCGGAGCAACGAAAGCCATGTGAAAAACTCAATAAAAATTGAATCTCTCTCTCTCTCTCTCTCTCTCTCTCACTGTCCTTCTCTCTTTAAAAAAAAAAAAAAAAAAGAAATCACAGTGTATATTAAGGATATGCTTCATGTCAGGCAAAATTTATGAGTAAAAATGTAAATTTACAAAAGATAATTTGGAAGAATTAATTATCCAAATAGTCTTTGCTTTACAAAATGATTACAGAAATATTACATTAAACAAACTCCCCTAATGGTTTGAAAATGTATTAAAACTTTTCTGTATGCGTAACTTTTTAGGTAATTAAAATAGTAGTAAAATAAAACAAACTATTAGCAATTGACTGCTTATAGTTAATTCTAGTTAAAAGAGTAATATGGAATGAAATGTGCACAACCCTTTAAACTTTTGGATTGTGGAAAATTTGTTGTTAAACATAGCTCCCTCAAGTATATTTGCTCACTGATTTTTCCCTTCTGCACTTTAGGGCCAAGAAATAATGATACAAATAATCCAACTTACATTGGATTTGAGCGAGATGTATTCAGAACAATTGCAGATTATTTTCTAGATCTCCCTGAACCTCTACTTACATTTGAATTTTATGAATTATTTGTGAACATTTTGGGTATGTATGGATTTTGCTTATTATTAAATTATTAAGGTTTTTAAGCTTCTTAAAATTTAAAAGGTCTAAAATCAGAGGTAGCCAGGTGTGTTAGCATGCCTGTAGTCTCACTACTCAGCAGGCTGAAGTGGAAGGAATGTTCAAACCCAAGAGTTTGAGTAGAGCCTTGCCAACATAGTGTCTCAAAAAACAATTAAAATAAAATGTCCATAAGTAAATATGAAATTGGCAAACTGTTAATTGTTTTAACATTCAGTGATACTGTGATTGTTATTTTGTTGTTTTCTAATGATTCAAATATGTTTTTCCAACATCAGTTATTCTGACATCAGTTTGGTGTCTTGCAATTCAATGTATTTCTAATACTTTAACCACCCAGAGTTATTAGCCCAAACCCTACAGGTTAAGGGCTCAGTTCCACAAGACTGTCCTCAGTTCAGATGCCAGCAGCAAATGAGGTCCCCAGGATACTCAGTCTTCTGTCCAGCCAACTGTCAATTCAGAGGTTCACTCAAACCACTCTCAGGTTCATTAATTCTCTACAACTCACAAAACTCAGAAAAGCGCTTTACTTATGATTATCAGTTTGTTATAAAGGATTCAACTCAGGAACAACCAACAGAAGGTATGCAAATGGCAAGATATGGAGTTGAGGGGTGGCACAGAGTCTCCATGGCCTCTCTGGGAAGAACACCACCCTAGTGGTGGTCCTACATCTGTATATTCACTAACACAGAAACTCATTTAGCCTCATTGTTTCAAAGTTTTAATTGAAGTCTCATTTAGTAGTATGTTTATTGATTAGATCGTGAGCTTTTGGTGATTGAACTCAATCTCTAGTCTCCTTCCCTTCTCATGAGGATGTAGGTGGGGCTGAAAGTTCTGACACTCTAAGCATTGCCAGTCATGAGTTATAATAGCATAAAAGGTACCTCATGAATGACAAAACTTTTATCACTTAAGTAATTCAGAGGGTTTTAGAAGCTCCATGCCAGGAACCAAGAACAAAGACCAAATATAGGTACAGTAGACCCTCTATATCCCTTTTCCACATCCATGGATTCAACCAACACCAAATTGGACATACTGGGGGTGGGGGGCAGCAGGAGTTCGCAGCTGCACTGAATATGGACAGACTTTTTCCTTGTCATTATTCTGTAAATAATACAGTCTAACAACTATGTTCATAGTATTCAGAGAGTTTTGGATATTATAAGTAATCTGCAGATTTAAAATATATGGGAGAATATGCTAGGTTATATGAAAATATTACACTGTTTTATGTAAGGAACTTAACATCTGTGGATTTTGGTGCCCGTGGGCAATCCTGGAATGAGTCCCCCAAGGATACCAATAGATGACTGTAATTGTTCTATTATACCTCAGTTGTCTTATACTTAAGATGTTTCTGGTACTTGTAGAATGAGCACAGATATTTCTAAATGATTCTGACTTGATCCACTTAATTAGGATGTTATTTATATCACAACAAATGGGAAACCTGTAGTCGATCTTGCACGTTTATAACTGAATGTTGCATGTGTCCTATTTAAGTGGCTTCCTCATTAAGCAGCTGCTATTTGTACTATACTAACAATGTGTACTATACTGATGCTTTATTGTTTAACTTTACTTTTATTTTTGTCCACTGTCACACAGTTGCATCTTAATTTTTGTTTCATTTCCTGGTAGTTGTCTGTGGCTACATCACAGTTTCAGATAGATCCATTGGGATACATAAAATCCAAGATGATCCACCGTCTTCAAACATTCATCACTTAAACAATCTGAATTCCTTCAAATCAACTGAGTGTCTTCTTCTTAGTCTACTTCACAAAGACAAAAACAAAGAAGAATCAGATTCTACTGAGAAACTACAGATAAATGATCAAGGTTTTCAAGAAAGATGTGCTAAGAAAATGCAGCTAGATAATTTAAGAAACAGAAGAGCCAGTGTCAATGATATAATGGGAGGAAGCTGTCAAAATATAAGAGGCTTAAGTAGTATGTATGTTCTGACCTCTAACATCAAACCAAGGTGCTCTTCTTTGGAAGGAATTATAGATATGCCTGAGAATTCAAGTCAAAAGATGTCCAGTACCTTCCATCAATCTGTTCTGAACATAGAAGAACAAAATAATAAACAGTTTTTAGAGTCAAAGCCCAAACAGGAATCCTTACTGAATCTTCATTCAGGGGAAACTGTTCAAAAGCCACTTTGTGTTGGGTTTAAGAGAACCTCTACATTGACCATGCAAGAACAAGAAGAGTTATGTAATGAGAAATACAAGTCAAAACAACTTTGTAGATCTCAGAGTTTACTTTTAAGAAGCAGTACAAGACGGAGTAGTTATATCAATACACCAGTGGCTGAAATTATCATGAAACCTAATCTTGGAAAAGGCAGCACAAGTGTGCAAACAGCTATGGAGAGTGAACTCGGAGAGTCTAGTGCCACAATCAATAAAAGACTTTGCAAAAGTACAATAGAACTTTCAGAAAATTCTTTACTTCCAGCTTCTTCTATGTTGACTGGCACGCAAAGTAAGGTTGTTGCTTTCAGTGCATGCAATATTAACTTTTTCTGTTTACTAACTCTGTATTTTGCTTCTATTGCTCTTCTTCTCTAAATTGCTTATTTTTTCCTCCAAGAGACATTACTGTAAAAGACTTGTCATGACATAACCAAAATTTATTCTACTTATGTAAAGCACTTATTTTCTTTTCCTTCAATTTTGCTTATTCTTTATCACTTTATTTATAGTAATGAAGGATTTTAGTGCTTAGAAATATATAATGAAGAAAATAACAATAATCTTATTATATTTTTGAGGAATATGGACATTTCTGTCTTTATTTAAAAGAATTGAAATACTAAGATATTATTTTAGTCTCTTTTTGTAACTGTATATACTGTGGTATGAAAGCAACTAGTATCATTGATGTTTTGTTTTTTGGGTGGGGTAACTTTGCATTCTAGGTTTGCTGCAACCTCATTTAGAGAGAGTTGCCATCAATGCACTGCAGTTATGTTGTTTGTTACTGCCCCCACCAAATCGTAGAAGGCTTCAACTTTTAATGCGCATGATTTCTCGAATGAGTCAAAATGTTGATATGCCCAAACTCCATGATGTAATGGGTACAAGATCACTGGTAAGTTTATTCCTTATGGGAAAAAATATGCTGTGGTTCATAATTTGGTTAATGAAAAACCAAATGAGAAAAGAAAACCTATCCATCTTAAAGTACTACTCGAGTAAAGTCCTGATCTTGAATTCCTAGATTCTTGAGTTAGACTCTTAGAAATCTAACTTATCCTAGCAGCAAATATTTGTGCACTAATCTTTTGTGCCCAGTCTGTTATTCTTTTATATCCTGTGTTCATCTTGACAGTGGATTTTACCTTCTCACGCATACTGTATCACTTCATAGTGATCAGACCACACAGTCAGAAAATATGTTACTTTGTACCAATTCTGTTAAGTGAGGAAAGAAGATACTCTCATAGGTACCATTTAACATTTAAGGGTACTAGTTAGCGCTCTGTGGAAGTGGAGAACTAGAGAAATCCATATAGTAAGTAAAAATGTTTCAGAGTATGGTAGTAGGAAAGTTGTATTTGATGAGTTATGGTAGCAGGTCATGGTAAAGAAGTTGCAAGACATTATTACAAGCAGTCTCAGGCTCCTTAGAGAATGAGAATAGAGGTATTTCAGTACAGATTATTGGTTGAAAATTAATCCTTGAAATGGTTTGTGTGCTTTGAGAACTGCCACTTCCTTAGATTGTAACTTTAATTTACCAAAGGTTCTCACAGTAAGGAATCTTTAGTTGTGCTCTGTTCTTCCACTTATTATAATGCCAGTTCTTCACAGTGACAGACCTAATATGAAGGAGAATTATTCTTGAGTAATTATGCACCATTAAAAAAAATAGGAAGTTTTTAAGGGAAGATGTTTTGAGAAACATGAGTGGGAAGGAGATAATTTTGGTTTTATTCTTTTTGGTTTTAAAATTATAAGGCATCCAAGTAAAATTTATCCAGCAGAGTTTTGTAAATGTGAGCCAGGTTAATAAAAGGTCAGGGCAGAGGAAGTTTTTTTGAGTCATCCACATAGAAATGGTAGTTGAAGATAATAATAATAAATGAGTTCTACAAGGTTAAGAATATAGAAAAAGTGTAAAAGTCTGATGACTGAGGCTTGAAGCCCAAAAGAAAAATCATGCTAACTATTATACAATGAGGTATGTATGTGTAATAGTTAGTGGATTATATGGATGTAAGTGAGTGATAAGTTTTGAAATAAAATTTATCTCAGGATATAAATATTCTTATGATGGAATTGAAAAATGTATATATTACGTTTCTGTTTAAAGATTGAGAGAATAATCTTTAAAAAACATTTTCCAGAGTTTTAAATGATATAATGCCAAGTTTACAACCTTTCTGAATATACATTCTATGTATGTAAAATATTCTGCTTTTTATTTTTGTGAAATTAATATGGTAAGTTCCTGTTTTCAGGCAACCTTTTATACAGTATATCCATGTGGTATGAATAGAACCTGCAGTATGTGCTGATATAATTGTGACAAAACTGAAGATAAGCCTAAGCCTCACATAATCCTTTGGATTTATGTTGAGGAAATACTTAACAAGGACTTAAAAAAAAACCTTAAGCTTAATGGAATTTTTATCTTTCTAATTGTAATAAATTATTGTCCTTATTTTTAAAGTGAAATCTGCTTGTCATTTTATCACAGTACTTCACATAGTGCTGCCTTGGAATTACAGATATTCTAATTTATGTGAAAGCTTAAGTTTCTAAATTCAAATTTTTTACTGTTTCTAGATGATACACACTTTTTCTCGGTGTGTTCTGTGCTGTGCTGAAGAAGTGGATCTTGATGAGCTTCTTGCTGCAAGATTAGTTTCTTTCTTAATGGATCATCATCAGGAAATTCTTCAAGTACCCTCTTACTTACAGACTGCAGTAGAGAAACATCTTGACTACTTAAAAAAAGGCCACGTGGGTATTTTTGAGTCTTGAAGTCTGCATTAGTCATTTGCACATGACAGACTTATCTCAAACCAGCTCCATCTTAAAGGGAGGCTTTACTAGCTCATATAAATAATCTCTAAAGGTCAATATTGCAGACATAGAACTAGGAATCTGTGCTCATCCTACCATCTCCTATTTACATTTCAGTCCTGTTTTAGACAAATGGCTCGTTCACTTGATGGGGAATATGGCTGATTAAAGTTCATGCATCAAACCCTTACGTTTGGAATAAAAAGAAAAAGAGCCATCCTTCCATCCCCAATTTGAAAAGTACGGACTCTCAATTGGCCCACTCTAGGTTAAATGTGCATCCTTTGGCTGACTGAGAGTAAGCAGGATGGAAAGAGGGTCATATTCTTATTGGTTTTACATAGATTCGGTCAGAATTTATTTTTCAAAAAAGATGAAGGTAAAGAGGGTAGCATGGGAAAAAATTATTACAAGAAAGAGAAAAGGAATACCGAGCAGCCAAAAACAGCAGATAACTACAGTATTTAGCTTGGACTGAGCAGCACATGCATTTATGATTTTTCTTATTCTAATATGGCCCTGTCTTATAATTACAACTATTCCCTACACTTTCTTTCCTTTATCTATGGAATTATGGACTTTGCCTATGCTCCTAGTCCCCAAAAACAGTAGATGACTACTTTATTACTAAGTTAGAATATTGGTATTTTAAGCTGAATCATAAAACCTAGTAGTTGTAGAATTGGATAAATCTTACTGATTTATCACTACTACATAATACAAAGTTTTCTTCTTTTTTTCCTTTTTTTTTCTTTTTTTTAAAGAGAGAAGGACAGTGAGAGAGACAGAATCAATTTTCGTTGAGTTTTCCACATGGCTTTTGTTGCTCTGACACTTAGTTGTATACATGGGTGCTGGGGTTCGAACCCCTGTACTTGCACAGGCTGGGCAAGTGCCGTAACTGCCGAGCCACCGCTCCAGCCCACAAAGTTTTCTTAATGCATTAAATGTTTGATTAGTAGCAAAATAATAGGTACTAGATCTCATCAAAAGCATGCTTTACTGAGTAAGGACATGACCACAATTAATACATTTTTTACCATTTAATGTTGTGCACCACAGGTCAAAAATCCTGGAGATGGACTGTTTGCTCCTTTGCCAACTTACTCTTATTGTAAACAGATTAGTGCTCAGGAGTTTGATGAACAAAAGGTTTCTACCTCTCAAGCAGCAATTGCAGAACTTTTAGAGAATATTATTAAAAACAAGAGTTTACCTCTAAAAGAGAAAAGAAGAAAACTAAAACAGGTAAGAGAATAAGCAAGTCCTCAAATCATAGAAGTAAATATTTTCTCATATGCTATAAGTAGTTACCATTTAATATTTATAATCTAATTTCTTATTCTTAATCTTTTGGAATTTAAATTTTGAACATATAGGCTATATTTTATGGCACATTATATATAAGCATTAAACTGCTTCTAAAATATAAGAGTACCTACCTGATTTTACTCTGTATCCTGAATTTTAAAATGATAGCAATAATAGTAATATTCTTCTTTGTTTCTGATGTTTTATATAATTAGCCTGGGAAAGCAATTATAAAATCTGGATTTTCTTTTTAATTTATTAAGGAATTGAGTTTTGTACAAACATAATTGCATATAAAGTAGCAACATGATATGCATTTGTTCTTAAGCCAGAATTACCCCTATATTGCCCACACCCCTTCTCTTCAGTCTTCTATATTTCTCACCTCCAAGTGATATAAATGTTTAGATTTTGAATTTTCCAGAAATAAATGTTTGCGTAAATATTATTTGGATTCTCAGGAGGGTAAAGAGTGTGCTATGTTGTTGATCGTCTCCCTATCCTATCCTGTCCTCCCTCCTACTCTCCTCTCCCCTCCCCCGCCAATTATCTATGGTTCCCCAAGATTATGTGTTGCTATGCCTTTGCTGGGTCAAACTTGTTCATGAGTTTGACAACCTTTCACCCAAGCCTGGGTTTTGCTCTAGCCTCCACAAATGAGGGGAAACATTCGACCCTTGAGTCTCTGGGTTTGACTAACTTTACTTAGCATGATTTCTTCCATTGCTATCCATTTACCTTCAAAAACCATAGTATCATTGTTTCTAATTGCTGAGTAGAATTCCTAAAATCTGGATTTTTAGTACAGAGCTTGAGTAACTTATCACTACCATTTAGAATCTTTAGCTTGAAGGCAAAATCCAGGATAGCCCCATGATTGTGGTAAGAATAATTCTAAATCAGAGACACTCAGAGAAATATGAACTGTACCAGATCCCTGAGATCTTCATGGGCTTTGCAATGGAAAAGATCTGAAAATTAAGGGGAAAATTAGCAATAGAAAAGAATCCTAAAACGTTAATGCTGATAGAAATCTAAGAGATCTTCTAGTGTATCTTTCACAAATGTGAAATAAAAGGAGTGAGAAGCAAGGATAAAATGAAGAGATACTTGTCTCTGGAATCCATCTTTGAGAAAGGCAATGAATTTTTATTATAAAATATTGAGCACTGGCATCAACTAGGAAAAAAATGATAAATGCCTTCTAATTTCCTCACCTCGTTTTTAAGTTTCAGAAGGAATATCCTTTGATATATCAGAAAAGATTTCCAACCACAGAGAGTGAAACAGCATTTTTTGGTGACAAACCTACAATCAAGCAACCAATGCTGATTTTAAGAAAACCAAAGTTTCGGAATCTAAGATATTAACTGAATTAAAAATTATCTAATATTTATGGAACTTTGATAAATGAAGCCATATCTGAGAATCTACCTAGTAGTTAAAAAGGAATTCTCTAAATAAACACATTATGTAAGGATGTGCCAAAATAGTTGTTTATCAACATGAGACTGAAGGGGCTGTTGAATCTCAACTGAGAAAACATACATTAAGGCACACCAAATATTTTAACCAGAAACAATCTTTTTTTGTAATACTACTATCTGGAAAAGCTATCATGGTTGTACTAAAATTTTATTTACTTGAATTTTGAAAATTGAGCTGCATTCAGCAAGATTAAGCTATAACTTTTTTCAAAGAAAACTTTCTGCATATGTTTTTGGATATTAGCTAAAGAACTAGTTGTTTAGGATTACTACTTTGTTTCTAAGAATGTGAATATTTGAAAATTGAATTCTCAACTGCTAAATATTGCACTCTTGTATATTCTTTTTCTACTTTTGATCTATTTATACATGTGTGTGTATTGTTAAAATGTTTATGTACGATTTTTGCTTTGCCTTAAACATTACTGCTTTATTCATTTATTTTTTCCATGAATAACTTTTGAATTCTTATAATCTACTAGAAGATGGAGATATATAAGAAGTATAGGCAATCATGTGTTCATCCAGAAGATAATATTTAGCAACTACTATGTGCCTTTCATTGTTCCATGTATGTGGAGGCAATGATGAATAAATCAAAAATATCCATTCCCTTTAAGTATTATTTTTTAATCAGGGAAGATATATTTATCAGGTACTTAAAATAATGATATGCTCATTGAAATCAAACCTTGGGAAATCCATTTGAAGTCTGGTCTTTGTGATTATGGAACAATGCTCTAAGCTAGTGGATTCCAAACTGGTGTACTTTGGAATCACTTGAGGCATTATAAAACAATCAGTATGCATAGGACCTACCTTGTATCAGTGACTTTTACATTTAAATTTTAGGGGTATTATAGGCATTTGTACTTTTTAAACTATCTAGGTGTTTCTAGGATTCAGCTAACTTTGAGAATAAGTGACCTAAATGCTTTTTATAAACATTTAAGTAAATGTCAAAGTGGTGGCACACTGACTTTATTTTTGCATTGGAAGAAAATGCAAAATATAAATGCCTTGCTTTTTAACACAAGGTTCTCCAGATTTCTGCTTGATTGACTTGTACAAATTTGAAATAAGTTGTTCTTCCTTTTCTTGAACTTCAAGATTAGTGTCTATTCCTTAAGTGTACCATATGACATAATATGTGTAATATACTCAATATTTAATGACTTTGGATTTTTCAGTGTAATTTTATATTATTGATATAGAGAATCACAGTGATCTATGTCATGTTACTATTTTTTATTAAAAATTTGGTCAGAAAATGATAAACACAACTTTAGCCCAGAAACCATGACGATTAAATTGTTGGACCAAATTACAATCAGAATTCTTTCCAAGGTGTTTGTATGCTAAAACTCTTCCTGTTTAAAGGTATATAATTGTGTGAATTATGTTGCAAATTAAGATAAAAATTATTGTGGATTTTGTAACAATTTACTTTTGATTTTCTATTTATTGACATTAAATATACAAAAATAAACTTTCATTTGCATTAATGTGTATGCAGTTGAGATCACAAAATGCATAGTATGAGACTTTAATAATATGAAATCTGAAGACAGAATTGAATCCTGTGATACTACTTACAACTGAGAACCTCAGAGGCAAGTTACTAACTTCTCTAAACCCAGTTTCTTTATCTGTAAAATTAAGATTATAATACTACCTCTCTTAGGATTGTTGTGAGGGTTAAGTAAGACAATATATGTAGTGTTTAGTAAGTGTCAAGCATAGAATAAGCACTATAAATATTAGCTATTGTCAGTAGAATGACCTAGAATTGTAACACTAGAAGAGATCCTTATCAAAAATGTTGTCCCTCAATTGCTTTGAACGGTTGTGGACCAAAACAAAGTTGTGAACAAGTGGTGAGTATTATTAAACTATTTTTTAGTGATGTAACAGAAGTTCTGACTATATATCCTGGTTGAAAATTTGTTCCAGTAGAGTAGGAAAAATTGAAGAGAAAGGAAAGCAGTTATCTTCAGAAACAGTATCCTTTGATCTATGGAATCATATGGGATCTAATGCACCAAAAGAGTTTAGCTTAGGCTGCAGCATGGACATACTCCATTCTAAGTAAAGGTAGAGTCTTTAAATTCAAATGTAGATTAATTGGTGGATTTGATGTTAATCAATTGTAGAAATTCTCTGATACATTCACTTTCTCAGGAAATAAAATTGTAAAATGGAGATAGTCAAAATGTTACTTGCTTAAAGATAGGGGTGATATGAAATAGTCTAAAAAAACTTTTGGGAATACACAGGTTCTACAAGATCAAATGATGCCTGATTACTTTATAAATTCCCCACATTGTCCAGACAGTTATGCAGCATTTAGTAATGGAAGGTACATGGAAACACCTACTGACTACCTTTCTCTCTTTGTAAACTTAAACTGAATTTCCTCATCTATAAAATATAAATAAGAACATAACAAAGTTATTATAGTAGTTCAAAAAAGGCAAAATATTTGGATTAGTCAGCTTTATGTTATTATAACAAATGCCTAAGATAAGCAACTTATAAAGGAAAAAGATTTATTTTGGCTCACAGTTTTGAAGGATTCAGTCCATGATCTACTGAACCCATTGTGTTGGGACAGGTGGTGAGGCAGTATATCATGGTGGAAGTTGTAGCAGAGCATAACCTCTCACCTCACAGCCAGGGAAGGAAAGAGAGGAAGAGGCCAACGTCTCACTATCATTTTCAAGGACATGCCCTCAATGACCTGAAGACCTCCCTACACCTCACCTCTTAGAGGTTCCACAACCTCTCAATGGCACCACTCTGGGGAACAAGCTTTCAACATGGGCCTTTCCCAAAGCATAGTAACTTTTAAATCTGGAATCAGTAAGCCCATTCTTAATTCCATGTTATTTCCTCTTGCCTTGTATTGAGCTTAAGATCTCCACTAACTAAAACTCCTTACACTTTCTGACCGTATATGTCTTAATGTATTTTCTACCCTGTCACTGCCAATATTTTTTACCTCTTGTTCGGTGGAATGAGATAGTTCTTTCAGAGTTTTATATACTGATAAGTCATACCATCAACAGATATACCGCCCTTTGATTTTGAAGGTAAAAATGTATGCAAGATGTTATTGACTCCATTTCTGGTAAAGAAAGCAAACATGGCTGTTTTTAATGTTAAACTAACTTGAAAGAACTGAAGTCAGTTCATTCAAATGTAACAGTTCTAAATATACTAAAGTACAGTAACTTAGGAATCTTTTATTAACTCTTGCTAAGAATCTTATTTTCTCAGAAGTAAAAAATGTAAAAGTACATTTTAACTGTTTTTATCTTTCCAAAAATTTCTCAGATTGTATACTGAAGAAACAGTATAATACAAGGGAAAGCAATGTTGACTTTTGCTTATTATGAAAACAAGTTTTGTATCAGTCTAGTTTCTCATTGACCTCTGAATTACCATTTGTGCCACAGGCTACTAGAAAACCAGACAAATGCAAGAAGCAACTATTTTCAGACACTGAACTACAGGTAATGCCAGAGATAATGATCCCTGGTGGATGAGGCGGGTGGGTAAAGGAAGTAACACTTACGATTGCCCCAGATTACTTACTAAAGGAAGTTTCCAGGCAGAAGAACCAAAATACACATACTGGTCTCGCCACATTGAAGAGATTAGTTGACTGAGTTCAAGTTATCTGTAATGCTGCTAAAAGAAAATAAACTCCAGCGATCCCACTCCCTCTCCTCCCTTTCCTTCATTCTTCATTTCCCATTCCCTCTCCCTCTCCTTCTCTGCCTTTCCCTCTCTCTCCCTGGTATGTATTTGCATGGAATAAAAGAAATAACTTGAATAGTAATTTAAGAAGGCTAAGGAAACAGTGTCTGAAAAGCAATAAGACAAACAATTCCTTAACCTCAGAGAGCTGAAAATAGTTAATGTTCTCACCAACCAGAATAGAGAAAGCTTGTAATATATATAACACTGGGTGGCATCCTCAGAAAGGTTGTGCTTTAGGAGAAAGGCCAAATTAGCTTTAGAATAAAAATTACTTTGGATTCACCCTAATATCTTAAAAGCAAGCCTCAAAATGTTCAAACTGACCTTCAAGTAACACTATAGTCCAGAACCAAGTTCTATATTCAGGAAATCGAGCAACAATAATGAAAAACAAAATGTCCAACAGCCCATCAAAAATTACCTCCTAACCAGCAGAAAAATGAATCAAAAGAGCTAATGAAATTGACAGGAAAAAATTTAAAAGAATTATAAATGTAACTCAGATAAAAACTAAGAACATAGTAATAGAAATGGCAGATTTTTAAAAAGATCCCAACAGAAATTCTAGAAATGAAAAGTACAATATGTGAAATGAAAAACACATGGAATAAGACTAAGAGCAAATTAGATACAGCAGAAAAGATCTGTGAACTTGAAAACAATAATAGCCACTATCCAAAATAAAGCACAGGGAAAAGTGACAGGAAAAAGTTAAACTAAAAATGTGAAACTCATTAATGGTCCAATTGGAAAATAAGAGGCAGGACACAAAGTTATTGACCAAAAATAAGGGTTGGATTTTTTTTTTCTAAATGTGATGAAGAGCATAAACCCACAAATTCAAATAGCCCAAACAAAAGACACTAATGCACAGAATCAAGTTGCTAGAAACCAGTTATGAGAGAGAAAAAAACAGTTTCCAGAGAAAAAAGATGCAGAGACACAAAAAATAAAAAGATAGCATGTCAAAAACTAAAACACTTCTTCAAAACACTGTTGAAATTTATAAACAAATTAGTGATATTTGAAGATACGAACCAATAGAAAACACAGTAGCCTTTTTATACAATAACTAGCTGGAAAAGAAATTTTAAAAATGAGGCTGGATATGTAGCTCTGTTGTAGAATGCATGACTAACATACACAAGTGCAAAGACCTGGGTTTTATCCCCAGCAATGGAAAAAAGAATCCCATCCACAATACCTACACAAAAGGGTAAAATAATGGAAAGGCATCCCATTTCTATGGTTTAGAAGAATTAATATTTCTAAAATGTCTATACTACCTAGTGATCTAAAGAGTCAATGCAATGTTCATTAAAATTTCAATGACATTTTTTTCACAGAACCACAACCACAAAAATTACAAAATTCATGTGGAACCACAAAAGACCTAGGAAAGCCAAAACAATCCTGAGGAGAAAGAAAAGTTGGACTAGACTTCAAAACATACTGCAAAGCTATAGTAAACAAAAAAGCATGGTCCTGGCATATGAAAATGCAGAAGTTAATTCAAATATTTACAGTCAATTGATTTTTTTTTTTAAGATGTGAACTTATGTTGCTTAGGCTAGTCTCCAACACAAGGAACATGCAGGCTCAAACTTGTGAGCCTCAGACTCCTGAGTAGCTAGGACTATAGGTGTGCACCACCACACCTGACTTGTTTTGTTTTACTAAGAATTCTGTACATTAAATAATTCTGAATATAAATAATTCTGTATGTTAAATGTACAGAATGGTTAGTTTCATCTTGGTGAATTTCAATATACATAAAAAGTTATTTGATTAATTTCATTTCCCAGTACCTCCCTAGTCTTCTCCCTCTCCCTGATCCCCTTCAACAGCACTAACCGTTTCTTATCCTCTTCCATGGAATCCTTTTTTTAAATTATTTTAATTTTAATTCTTTTTAAGAGAAGGAAAGAGTCAACTTTATTTAGTTTTTCATCTGGCCTTTGTTTCTCCAACACTTAGTTGTGTATGTGGTGATGGGGTTCGAACCTGGGGTCCTTGAACATGCCAGACAAGCACTCCAACTGCTGCGCCACTGCTCCAGCCCCATGACATCCTTTTTTTTTTTTTATCCTTTTCATTTCCTCTGATTTACACTTGAGAGAAAATATGATACATTTTTTTTCTGAGTCTGACTTACTTCACTCGAAATTGTCTCCAGTTCCATCCATTTTCCTCCAAGTGACATAATTTTTTATGACTGAACAAAACTTCATTATGTACATATACCACATTATCTTTATTCATTCCTCTGTTGATGGACACATAGGCTGATGCCATAATTTGTCTATTGTGAATTGCGCCACAATAAACATATGCATGCGTGTATCTCTAAACTATGCTGATTTTAATTTTTTTGGATGAATACCAAGGAGTGGTATTTATACAATTGGATTATATAGGTTCTATTTCTTAGCTTTTTGAGGTACCTCCATAACTGATTTCTATAGATATGCTAATTTGCATTTTAACCAGTGGTATATAAGAATTCCTTTTTCCCTCACATCCTCACATTCTTGATAATTATCAAGAGTCACATTCTTGAAGAAGGAAGATGGCGGTTATCCCAGGAACACTGACCCCGTGAAGCTCCGGAGAGTCAGCACAGGCTGCTAGTCGGCACGTGGATTCCCACGGTAGGACGATTTTCCCTGAACGGGCAGGCATTGCCTCCTGCTAGTTCTTTGACCCCAAAGGAAAAGTGAAGAGCATTAACCCAAAAACAAAACAAAACAAAACGAGGAAGCCGCTGCCAAACGCGGGGCCACCCCCACACCCGGTGGGAGTGGAACTCCCTCACGGGGGACCAAGCTACCCCTGGTCAGATCCCGTAATCTGGCCTCCAACTCCCTAATTGGACCGCTCTTCCTATATATGATCTCAGTTTTAAGTCCAGATATATTTCTGCACAATAGCTGATTTACACCACGTCCTGCGAGCTGCGGCAGCTGCAGTGCACTTGCCGGGAGGCGGGGCAACCTGCCCAGCGAAACACGGTGACGACCTTTCTGCACCGGCACACTGTGAACTCTCGGTTTGATTGCTCTCCATATATATGAACTCGGAATTAAGCCCAGATATTTTTTCAGCTCAATAGCTAATTTACACCACGTCCTGCTAGCTGCGGCAGCAGCGGCGTGCTTGCCGGGGGGCGGGGCGACCTGCCCAGCGAAACACGCTGTCGGCCTCTCCGCGCCAGGCCGGGCAAAGGCTTGCAACCTGAAACGGAGGAAGGGTCTGAATTTCATGACCAAGCACCACTGCGAACTGCCTGCTCATTGCTTTGCCTAGTCTTGCAGAAAGCTCTGGGGAGAGATTGCCATCAATCTAGTCAGTGGCCCGTCGCCATTGTGACGTGTCCCTGTGGGCGGGGCGAGTCTTCCACCCCTAGCCCCGGAGTGTAACCGGCCGCAAGAAGCTTGGAATATATGGGGCAGCCTGGGTTTCAATTAAGCCTCTGAGCTCCTCACATAACCAAGGCTGTGGAGTCCTGGGCACCTCAAGCTGGTCCCCTTCTAGT
>PVKS010031935.1:0-23108 GCA_004027875.1 Aplodontia rufa
GTGTGTGTGTGTGTGTGTGTGTGTGTGTGGTCCTGGGATTGAAGCCAGGGGTATTCTTCCACTGAGCTACACTCCTAGCCCTTTTTACTTTTTATTTTTTTAAAGAGAGAGGGACAGCGTGAGAGAGAAAGAATCAATTTTACTTAGTTTTTCATGTGGCTTTTGTTGCTGCAAGACTTCATTGTGTATGTGGTGCTGGGGTTAGAACTAGGGTACTCCCGCATGCCAGGCAGGCACCATAACCACTGAGCCACTGCTACTGCCCCGCACCCTTTTTACTTTTTATTTCAAGATGGGGTTCACCAAATTGGTGAGGTTGACCTCCACCTTGGGATCCTCCTGCTTCAGCCTCCCAAGCTGCTGGGCTTGCAGGTGTGGTGGTGTCTGGTGTCAGCTTCTGTGCCTTTGAGAGCTTCCATCAGGCATCACTTGCTTCTGCAACGAGTTCAGGCTTGCAGGTTCCTGTCTTCTTTACACTTACTGCACTGGTTTGCTTTCCTTGACCAGGATGGGGCTGCTGTTCTTCTCTTCAGACCTGCCTGGTTCTACGCGGACCCTGCTGTCGCTCTCACCTGCTCTGAAAGCACGTCTCTGCCCACTCTCAGGGGTCCTTAGTCCCTCTTCTTAGACTTTCTTGGTGTTGGAAACCTTGCACATGGCGCACCTTGGTATAACTCTCTTTATATTTCTCATCAGCCATGACCCTTCCAATTGTCATATTCACCAAATTTCAAAGAAATCCCCGGTCATTATCATTTCACATCTTTTTCCTTTGCCACTCAACTGTGCAGAGAACAGAGCACTTAGAGCTCCACGCTTGCTCATGCTGTTGGCTTTTATGCTGCTGTCCTCAGCGTTTGAACGTTAATGGTTGCGTGTGGCCTGTTCCTTCTTAAGGCCCCCTGGACTGTTGAACTTCAGGGTGGACCCAACACAGTTACGTAAGGGCTTTCCTACTCTCACCTAAAAATCGAGTTTGCCCGCCTACGTTGCTTCCATGTCAGATTTAACAGAATGACTTTTCTCCTCAAAATGGCTTATATTTCCTGCTTTCATTGCATACCTGATAATCTCCGATTAGATGCAAACATTATGAGTTTTACCTTGTTAGATTTTTTCCTAAGTCTGAAGTGAGAATTTGCTTATGGACGCAGCCTCTCCTCCTGTCTCCTCCCCTGCCCTCCTGTTCCTCTCTTTTCTGTCTCTTCATCCTCCCTCCCTCCTCCCTCTTTTCTCTTATTTAACAGACACGCATGATGCCAGCAATGGGAGGAATCCACCCTCACATTCTTCTGGGTTCGATTGGTCTGCATCACCGGGGTTACAAAGACGTGATTGCCGCACTGTTCTCTCAGGGTCCTGGACGTCGGCTGGAGAAAGCAGCGTGCGCCCCTGTTGGTGCTTGATACAGCAGTGTCTGTTCGCCCCTTCTGCAGAGGCTGTGCTTTCATTTTGAGGTGGAGGGAATCTAATTTGTCTGGAGGCACCAGGATGCACTTTCCCCTTAGACCTGCTGGCAACACATGGCCCCGGAGGAGCCTGATGGCCGCTTCCAGGGCACCAGGAGGCGGTACAAGCGCAGCTCTGGGAAGCGCCCCTTCTGAGCTCCCATATTCAACGGTGTTCCAGAAGTTTATCCAGCTAGGTGGTGCATAGATGTTGCCTTGGACCTTAGAACAGTCTTCCGGGCTGGAATGCCACCTCATTACAAATCATATGAATCTGAAAAATAATGCTCATCTCTGAAAGGGAGCCTGGGGGTTCACGCGGGGAGGGTTGGTGACACCACTTTCAAGAGGACTCTCAGGTGCCTCGAAGATTCATCACGTGAGCGACCAGGGGGGACAACTGAGAAGAAGTGAGACAAGAGCAGCTCTCTGTCACTGACGCTCTCTTCCAGGTTATTGGTGAAGGCATAAATTCCCACCTGGGGTAACAACGTGTTATGAACAGAAAAACACACTGACAAATGTGGAAGGTTCAGTTCTTTCCAAAGGATGAAAAAGCAAGACAAGGTGTATGGAGAAAGTACTTCAGTGACATTGAAAATGAGACCTGCGGTTCACTTATTTATTTTGTTGTTTTATTTGCTTGTTTTCCACTTAGGGGAGAAGCAGGTGCAACAGATGACAGGCAGCCTCTGCAGGTACTCTGCACCCTGCACTATTTTAAAATCACTCGTAAGTCTGCGGTCAGCCTGGAACTGGAGAAATGTGCACAAATGAAAAACGAAAGCAAGGGAAGCAGAGGCATAAGGAGCAGCATCAACAGCCATGGAGGAGATGCGTGTGCGCGCGCACACGTGTGTGTATGTGTTGATGTGTGTGTGTTGGTGTGTGTGCACATGCATGTATGTGTGTGCATGTGTGTGCACATGTGCATGTGTGTTGGTGTGTGTGTGCATGTACATGTTGGTGTGTGTTGGTGTATGCGTGCATTCATGTGTGTATGTGTGCATGTGTGTGTGCATGTGTGTGCATGATGGTGTGTGCATGTTGGTGTGCATGCGTGTTGGTGTGTGTGTATTGATGTGCATGTGTGTTGGGGTGTGTGTGCGTGCGTGCATGTGTGTGCGTGTGTGTGCGTGCATGTGAGATGTTTTGGCAGCGATGCTCCTTACCTACTGACCAGCTATGCATTTGCTTAATGACAAGCCTGAGAATTTGCTCCCCTTTTACATTTTACACTTCACTAACGTGGGCACGGGGCTTGCACTCTTCCACCGAGCAGCCCTGGCTTTCTGCTGACACTTGCAGAGAGGGCAAGCTCACAGCACTGTCGCATCAGATCTTTGCACGTGCAGGCGATGATTCTGATACGGATTTCAGATGAGCGGGTTGCTATGGAATGTGTTTTTGAAGATTGCTCCAATCTCCCCTTTCTTCCATGGATGAATCCTACATACTCCAAGAGGAATTCCCGGCAGTGTGGGCATACGTAGCCATGTAGGAAGAACGTAATGCTGGTGTTTTAGCCCTGCAGAAGAGAGACACTGGAACATTCTAGGAGTTTCAGGTAACCGGGGACCCCAGCAGGGAGAAGCAGCTCAATCCGTGCAGCCCACTGGACTCAGCTTCAAGATCTTGCACATCTTGCAACATCCTCACAAACCAGTAGGGAAACGCACACAGCTCTTGATTCCTTCTGGGCTCACCCTCCATTCCCACTTCAGGATCTTGAGTAGCTCAACTTTGCTTTCTGTTAATAAAGAATAACCTATTCTTTATTATAACTGTGGCTAAGCAGTTACGACGCTTGCCTGGCATGCACAAGTGTGTGAGTTCGAACCCCAGCACCACATACGCAGCAATGTCTCAGAGCAATGAAGGCCACATGGAAAACTAAATAAAAATTGTTTATCTTTCTCTCTCTCACTTTCACTGTCCCTCTCTCTTTAAAAGAGATAAATAAAGATTAGGCTCCCTGCTTAGAGTTTTCATAAATAGAAGTAAATGGTGTCTGAGCTTTTATTCCTTTCTGATTTCATCCAAGAAGTTTTGAAGATCATCCATGTGGAGTTAGTTGTTAGAAGCATATTCTTTTTATTATTGAAGATAATTCTATGGTATGAATGCACCACATTTTTAATTGATTTTCCTCTTAGTGGACCTTGGAGTGGAGGTCAGACCTTTGGGTTATTTATACTTTGGGATTATTGCAAATGTTTTAATGACAATTTGTATTTTATGAATTAATATTGAGCAATGTTCCAATTGAGGTGGCCTTTTTCCTTTTCATTACTTAAGTTCAGTTTGTTTATATTCAATTCAAGATATTTAATATGGTTGTATTAAACCTGCTTTTAACATTTTTCTTTTCAGATATTGGGATTTTTCTGTGTCAGAATTTGCATTAGATTTTATTTTTGTAATTTCTGTTTCTCATTTTATTATGTCTCAGGTTGTCCATAATCACTACACCACTTTGAATTTCTATCCTCACTGTTATTTCTGATTATTCCTCTACTGAATTTTTTAAAGAAAATCTTTGTTACATGGTATAGTTTTCTGTTTCTCCGCCTGTCTAGTCATTTTTGACAAACTGTTTGACATTGCATTGATTAAGATGTTGAGTGTTTATATTGTGCTGTCTTTCCAAAGTGAGTGTTTATTTAATCAGATTGTCAAGAAAAGTAAATGTTCTGTTAAATATCTTCAAATTTTTCTTTAGGTAGCTCTCTGTTTTCCTTTACTATTATTTTTTTTTCTTTTTGGTACAGGGGATTGATCCCAGGGGTGCTTAACCATGGAGCAACATCCCCAGCCCCTTTTTATATTTTATTTTGAGAAAGGGTCTCTCTAAGTTGCTGAGTTGGCTCCTCCTGCCTCAGCCTCCTGAGCCTCTGAGATTAGGGCGTGCACCACTGTGCCTGGCCTCTCTTTAGGTCCTTAGATTATACTGTGCATATTGATCATTGAGCTTCATAGATGTTTCTTAGCACTGCTGTAACAATTTACCACAAATTTATCACCACGAAAATTATAGATGTATTAGTTTATAGTCCTGTAGGGCAGGCCAGGAGTCAATTAAGTTAAAAGAGTTGGCCAGGCTGTGTTCCCTTGTGTTGGTATAGAGGAGAGTCTTTTTTTTTTTTTAAAGAGGGAACAGTGAGAGAGAGAAAAAGAGAAGCAATTTTTATTTAGTTTTTCATGTGCCTTTCATTGCTCAGACACCTTGCTGTGTGCGTGGTGCTGGGGTTTGAACTCATGTACTCACACATGCCAGGCAAACACCGTAACCGCTGAGCCACCGCTCCAGCCTACTTTCTTTCCTTCTTAACTAACTAGAGCCTTCTAGTTCCTTGGCTCAGGTTCCTTGTCTTCAGCAAAGCTGGGTAAAGCTACTTGCACGTTCCACATCTGCACCATGCTGATGCTAACACTTCCACTAGTCTACTGATTTGTGGAGCCCTCAAATTATGCTGGGCCCACCCAGATACTCCAGCACATGGTAGCCTTCACACGCTGGTCTGATTAGCAAACTTCATTCCTTCTTGTCTGTCATAGACACAGATTCGGGGATTAGACTGTGGCCACATGGGCAAAGCCATGATTGTGCCTACACCGAGGCGTAGCTTTCCACGCAGTCTCAAATTCTGAAGGTTTCAGCAGGCTCTTTCTGCCACGATTGGTGAGAGCTCCGCTGCTGGGCGGCTCTGTGTGACTGGAGAAGGATTTTCATGTAAGCCTCGGTGCTGCTTCTTGTTCTTTCTTAGGTTCGCGTTGCTTGCGTAGGGCATTCTTGGAGGGCTGATTCTTAGTGTGCCTCCCCACGACGCCCTCCTCCCCATCACTCTGTTGGATAAACTCCAGTTGCATGGAGGGCCCCGAGCTCTCTCCACAGCTGCTCCTGTTCAGTGACATCTCTGTGTTCTGTCCGTCCTTCCTTCCCATTCTTCGGTTGGAGAATCATCACTGACGTAAATCCAGGGTGACTTCTAGAATCCCCTAGAGATTTCCTCAGGTCTCACAGGGGTCACAGACCTGCACTCGCTACTTTACAGTGTCCATAATCAGTCAATTCATATATTTTTCCTATTTTATGTTTTTTATTGTTAAGGCAAGTGTCTTACCAGTTACTCTGATGTCACTGGAAGTGACAGACTTGACCAACTTCCTCCCGGATTGGAGTGGCGTGGAGGCAGGGATCTCCAAAAGGAGACACTGAATGATCCACCTCTAGGGCCAGGAAGCTACATGACTATAAACAAAACACAAAATGTTTGCAGATGGCTAGTGGCTTTTTTAATTCTTAGTAACAGGGATTGAAACCAGGGGCACTTTATCACTGAGCCACATCCCAGCAATTTTTATTTGCTTATTTATTTATTTATTTATTTTGAGACAGGGTCTTGCTAACTTACTTAGGGCCTTGCTTAGTTGCTGAGATTGGCTTTGAACTTGCAATCCTCCTGCCTCAGCCTTCTGAGCCACTGGGATTATGGGCATGCACCACCATGCCTAGTGGCTGCCCGTAATCCCAGTGGGCTGCTTGTTTCTTGATCGTACGCTCAGCTACATAGATCTGGTCATTTTGAGTACCTCATACAGAGAATCATTGTATGCACATGTGACCAGGGACTAACAGCCCAGTACCTTTCAGCATGGTGTGGGAAATCAATGTGTGTGTGTGTGTGTGTTGCGCACTGCATGTGAATGAAACCGTGAACACTAAATAAGACAATAGCAAATTTGGGGCTCATGAATTAAAGAATGTATAAAATTCAACTTCCATGTAACAGTTTTCCTTGACAAAATAATATTGACTTGGATCCCTTTTGCACATCAACAAATAAGTTTTGAGATATTCCCAATTTCTGAATTTTTTACTGTGATTTATCAAACACAAACAATACTTTATGTCTTATAATTTAAGAACATCAAAAATTGGAGAGAAACAAAAGATTCTGGGCTATGTTGAGAGGAAAGTGACAGAGAAGAGTACATAAAGAGACAGAAAATCACATTTTATTGATTGTTTCCCTGGAGAATGCTGAATAATAATAATTGTATAGCTTTTGGTTTATAATTTATATATATATATATATTCATTCTATATACACATATATATTTATATATAAATGCATAAGGCTTTTTCTTCTGATATTCCTTTATTATGAAGATCCTTGGAGGTGTAAGTGGCCCATTCCTAGGAATTCTTAGAAGATTTGTAGACATGGGTATCTCTAAAGTCTGTGAAATGATACATAAATTTGACAAACGCTTACTGGTCAACTAAGGTGTAAGGAGTGCATGATTAGACACCAGAGGACCAGGAACACATAAGGAACATAGAAGCTTGCTCTAGAAGTCCTGGTAGCACATCAACTTCCCGCATGCTCCCAGGGAAAGTGTGTAGCTCACTGGGGCTGTTGTGCACCGTGCCATGACTTGGACGGCTTCCACAATGCAAATTCATTGGCCCATACTTCTGGAGCTAGACATTCTGGCTCAGGGCATTAGCAGAGTGGTTCCTTGGAATGTCAGAGAAAGAATCTGTTCCTGCCTTCCTCCTGGTGGTTTCCTGCTGACAATCGCTGGTATTCCTTGGATTATTGGAACATTACTCTGGTCTCTGCCTTCATCATCCTATAGCATAATCCTTCTATGTATGTGCCTGTGTTCCAATTTTTCCCTTTTAAAAAGACACCATTCATACCACGTGAGGGTCCATTTTAACCAGTGTGTCTTCAATAACCTTATTTCCAAATAAGATGATATTTAGAGCTACTGGGATTCTAATTTCAATTGGTACTTTTGGGGGTTATAACACCCAACATTTTCACTTTGATAGTGAAGTTTGAGCTACTTACTAATTACATATATGCATTTTCTAGAAAGAAAATTCTGTACATGGGTCCTTTTGGGAGTATAGTTGGGAATAGAGCAGGAGAAAGGAGGCTAGATCTGAATGACGTCACTCCAGCCTTTCCTTTTCTTCTTTGTAGCAATTGTGCTCATGAGTTTTATTGGTGTTAGAATATTTTTTTCTGATACTATGAGCTTCATTGATTTTTTTCTTCTACCTCAAATATACTGTAATTTTCAATGTCCTAATGTGAACATCATTATTTTGAAAAAGTACAATCTTTATTAACTTTTATTTCATGAGACATTTTCATAATAAAATTTTCTTTTTGTGTATACGCTTTCACTTTTAAAAACATATTTAGACTTTTATTTTAGAGTCATTTTTAATTCCACCATTTTTTGCTCTCAAAGAAAGTTTCCACTTAGTTTAATTTTCAAGCCTCCATATTTTCTTTTTTTTTAAATTGGACATTTTAAAAAAATGGATTTGGATTCCATTCCCCTTGGGATCCACATTTCTCCTCCCCGGAAACCATTCTTATTGCCATATTTTCAACTCAGTAACTTATCTATATGTGTTCTGCAAAGTCTCTCTCTGCAGCAGTAATCAGCTACTTACGTCCCTAAGGAGTATTCTTATTTCGTTTTGGTTTTTATTTTTAATTCTAACTTTCTCAGCATCAGATCACACCAACGTAGCTTAGAGGTCCGCCAGATCACACCAACGTAGCTTAGAGGTCCGTCTAATCACACTAACTTAGCTTAGAGGTCCACCAGTGATTCTTCAGATTATTGGTCCAAACACCAAGCCCGGAAGAAACAAGTGGAGCCATGTTTGGCTTGGAGAACATAACCAAATCAGGCTGCCTGAAACTATACCATTACTCTAGCTTTGCCCTGACCCTTCTCCTGTCCCGCCCTAAGTAAGCATCACTCAGTCTCACAACAAGACACATGGATAACTGGATTATTTTGTGTGCACAGTTTACAGGAATACAGCCTTCCAAGGCCACCAGCAGCATGTGAGAGCTGGTGAAAGCTCACCTAGCTGTACCATTCCCTGTGTCTGATGGCCTATGGCTCGTCCCAACCAGGATTATGACTTTTGACTGCCAGCAACTGAGTTTTTCTACACTTATTTGCCACTGAGAGGGCTACTGTTCCCAATGGGTACCTAGGGCATAGGTTTCTCTGTTCCAAGCCAGGTGAATTAGCTTCAGAAGCAAAGCTCTGGCGTTTCAGAGCTAACATCAATCATGAAAGACCTTTCTGTTAATTAATTAAACGTGAACTTGGAGCAATCTTGAACAAAACCCCACATAATCTTACTATTTTTACCCACCTCTGGGTAGCTTTTCTTTAGTAAATGATTATCAGTTTTTGTATAATCCTTGTCACATTTAGAACCCTAACATGAGATTTTTGACAACTACGTCAGATTTTTTCATGGACTTTGGGGAAGCATTTTCTGAGCTACCTCATCCTGTATTCTGGAAAACTTGACTGTATTGACAATTATATATCATTAAAATTATTTTCCTTTTCTAACTCACTGCACTAGGTATGCTGTAGATGATATACTTTCTGTACCCTGATAATTTTCAAAGATTAAGAGAAACCTATTTGTTAGCTTACTCTACTTATGTTCATAGCTAAAACAAAAAACATACTCCACCAAATTAGAAAAACTTTCAAAGAACCATTTCAATGACTTTTCCATTTTTAAAGAAGACCAAGTGAACTATAATAGAACTGCTGAGGAGATTTGCTATAATCTGCCTTTGCTACATTTTTCAGTCCAAGTAAAGCTACGTTAAGTTCTTTTACATCGCTGACTGAATATGGACTGATTGAGAAAGGCATGGGAAGAGCCACGTGGGTCTTAAAGCGGATGAGGGGGCTGTAGTGTGGCATCTTGGTGGACGCTCCTACCCTGCTGTTTCTGCAGTGGCAGTGGCAGAAAAGATGGCTCCAGCAGAAGTACAGTCATAGGTCATGGTGCCCCATGGACCAGGGCATATTTTAAACCTCTGAATGCTAATCTTCGATTTCTATTCAAGATAATAAGAATAGATTCTGGATTAATTAAAAAAAACTTTTGAAATCAAGAGCTGAAGGAGATGCTTATTGTGCTAATTCACTTGAAGCATTTGAAAAAGTGTGCATTCCCTCTGGAGAAGAGAAGCCATATCACTCAGTGTGCTCAAAAGAAAAGCAAAAACTTCTTTAGGAACTTTATTTAGAATTTCAAAGCTTCAGGCACAGTGTGAGTGCGTGTGTGTGTGTGTGTGTGTGTGTTCTCATGACTGAATTAATCCATTGGGAGGAAAAGGGAAGCATCAATAAAAACCAGGATGAGACACAGAATGTTCACCGATGTGCCTGTCTACATGCTCAGCTGGGAAAAATGTTTGACATGTTACCTACTGTGAGTCCATCTTGAGTTCAGGTTTTAAAATAAGTACTAATTATGGCTGATAACATAACCACTATGAGTTGGGTCTTACGTGTCCCAAGAAGGTGTATGTGTTGAAGATTTGGTCCAGCGAAGCAGCGTCTAGAGATGTGACCTTTGGCATGTGATTGGACTCTGAGAGCTCTTACCTCATGAACGGATTAATGCTCTTACAGATTCACAGCTTGATCGATTTGGGTGGGGATCTTTGCTCTCCCACTTGTTTCCTGTTTGCCATTAGATGAGCAGCTTTCTACCACCTTGCCCTCCACCGTGATCTGCCTTACCACAGGCCTACACGTGGCCAAGCCAAATGACCATGGACTGAATTCTCGGAAACCGCAACCTCTAATGTTTGTTTTAACTGAGTTTCTCAGGTATTTTATCACAGCAAAGGAAGCTGTCATAGGAAGTTGGTACCAGGAGTAGGACATTTCTATGTCCATACCTAACGATATTCTTCAGAAGTGTTTGGAATTGGTGTTCAAGAAAAGTTTGGATAAGTTTGAAGATCCAGGATAGAGAAGTTCTAGAATATTGTAAGTGGAACTTACTGGGTAATTCTGGTGATGATTCAGAAGATCCAAATTCTGGTAGGAACAAAATGTAAAGGCTGTGCTGGAGAGGTTTCAGATATGAATAAGGATACCTTTGTAAACTGAAATAGAGGTAATTCATGTGGAATTTGTCTGTTTTTGTTCATGGCCAGACACTTTGAGTGAGCCTGAGTTTAAAGGTGTTGGACTAATTAATATGGCAGCAGAAATTTCAAGGCAGCACAGCACTTAAACTATGGTGTAGATTTTGCTGCCAGCTTTCAGAAGGACTCACAGTGAAACCAGTTAATAAACAGGGCAGAAAGGTTTGAAATATTTGCAACTTGGAAAGAAAAATGTGTGCATAAAGTTGAGGCCAAGAAGAGGCATGGCTACTAAAGAGCTTAGCGTCATTAAAAAGAAGTCAAGTACCTTGCACTGGGACAATGGGAAAAATGCCTCCAGGGCATCACAGTTGCCTCACTTTGGAAGTCTCAAGGGCATAAAAGGATAGAGTTGCTTCACAGATTTTGTGTAAGTAGAGAGCCCCAGAGTGCTCTGATTGCACAGAGCTACCTAGGAAGTGGTTTCCCAGGATGGAATTCCCTGTGCTCAGCTATCCAGGCCGTCAAATGCTGCTGCGGTACTGGTATAAATGGCCTGGTTATTTCTCCCACTGGCAGAAAACTTTGGCTTCATCCACATGGTTATGGTTTTGGTTTGGAATGCTGTAGTTTTGGGATCATAGGAGCTTCCATCAAAATCTTAGAGGAAATCTGGTGCACGGCACAATGGTCTCTGCAAGCAACCCTGAGAAGGTGTTGTACAAAGATAGCAAAAAGAAGCGGAAACTGATGGAGAATCCAGGAAGTCAGAGAGCGCAGGAACACTGGCTGCCTTCTGAAGGGAAGCAGCAGACAGCAAACAGAGCCAGCCAAAGCGAGAGGTCCTGGTGGGCTGCAGCCCGCAAGGCCACAGGTGTGGCATGTCCAAGTCGTTTGGAGCTCACAGAGTGCTACCACATAGCTTGGATGTCAGATGTGGAGCTGTGGGGTCTAATGCTGGACCTACTGTGTCTCAGTCTTGCACTGTTCCAATTCCTCTTCATTTCTTTCTTCTGGAATGGACATGGTCACATTGTCCTGCTATTCTGTGTTTGCAGTGTAATTTTATTTTGTTTTTAAAGGGGCTCACAGCTCTGAGCTATCTTCTCTGAGGAGACTTTGGGCTTGGATTTTTCAGCAAGGCTGACACCGTGAAGACACTGGGGACTATTGGAGATGAACTAATCCAGTTTCTGCAAGTAGAAAGGACATGAAACTTTGGTGCTCAGGGGCTTCATGTTATGGTTTGGATCTTAAATGTAACCCAAAAGCTAACGTGTTGGAGGCTTGTTCCCCAAGGAGGCAGTGTTCAGAGGGGGATCCTGGGGTGGTGACCACCACAGCTCTGTGATGCGATGAGAGTGAGCTCCCACTTGACAAGTTTGGGGGAAGGAGATTTCTTATCATAGTGAGCTCACCATTTCTGCTTCCTGCTGCAATGCAGTGAGCCACTTTCCGCCAGCAACGCTTCCACCATGATACTGCCTCATCACAAACCCAACACATGCAGGCCAAGCAACCACAGACCGAAACCTCTGAAACTCATACCAAAGTAAACCTCACCTCTTCAAGCGGATTTTCTTAAGTATTTTGTCACAGTGACAGAAAGCTGGTACGGTACCTTAGATTGAAAACTAAATATATATGTCAAAACATTCATAGTCTTCTATTAGGGAACAGAATGCCCAATTTCACTGTGCAAATAATTCTTTGTTGAAATTATAATTTCTACCTTTCAAAATTGCTGTTCAGTGCTATTCCTTTAAAATATTTTTCTTTGAAAATCATGCCAGGCTTTATTTCTCCAAACCCAATTTTTCCTAAACCAATTCATTGAGGTATGACTGGCATTCAAAATCGTTACATATTTATTGTTTGTAAATTGATGGATTAAGAGATTAGCACGCACCTGTGAAACATCACACAATCAATGCCATGAATCTATCACCTTCAAAAATTTCCTCCCAAACACTTCGTTTACTCTTATTGTTCTCTCCTGGTAAGACTATTTAACATAAAATATATCCACTTTGCAACACTTTAAGTGAACAAGACATCTTACTACCGATAGACACACGCTGCACAGCTCTTCGGCTGATCGTCTTTCAGGGCACAAATATGCACTTGGGGCCCATTCCTCCCGCTTCCCATCCTCCCCTTTCAGAAGGCCTCGTATCCAATCATCACTCTGGGGAGCAGGATTTCAACGCACAAGTCTCAGGCCGACGATGCATTCAGAACACAGCAGCGTCCATAACTACTTTCCTTATTAATTGTCTTCTCTCGGAGTATTGTTTTGTTCCTACACTGTCAATTTCAACAAAGGGAATTTGTCTGACAAACTTGAACGCCTCCTCCTCCAGATGTAGGAGGTCATGGCATTTTAAAAGGCCTGGGGAGAGAAGCATAGATTCAGGAAAAGTCCTTCGCTCGCTGAAAGCCTGTTCGGGGCCTGTCTTCCAATACTCCTGGATGCCTAAGTCAAGGTGCGCCATGTTGGGGCCCAGAAATGAGTAAAATCTGCAAACTTCCCAGAAGCTCGTCCAGGCATGGCAAGAAGGAAAGTGACCTACCTTAATTATGACGGTGAGAGATTCAGGCCCATAGGCGCCCTGCGGAGAGCGAGCCCAGAGGAAGGAGTGCTGCAGTTTCCCAGAGGAAAAGATTCGGGAGTGATGCAAAAGAGGCCGGAACAGGCCCACGTGATGAGGATGTTCCAAATACGTGACACAGTACTGACTTCCGGAGGTGCAAGTGGCTCCCCTGGCTGGCAGAGGTGTTGGAGGAAGGGGGCGGCTGCCTGAGGTGCTGTCCTCACACCTGAGGCTCTGGTGGAGGGTGATCTCCTGTCCAGATGTGCGTCACAGGAGCAGAGCACCAGGCTGCTTGCTTTAAGGGTGGCCCTGGGATGACAGTCACACTGGCAGGGAAATTAGAGACCCCTGAGGGTGAAAGCTGAGTGAACACAGGAAACCCCCTCAGCTGCACCCCTGGTGTCAAGGAGGGAGACGGGATTTGGAGGTGCTTTGGAACTGGAACCTCCAGCTTGCAGAGAAGAATGCAGGCAGGCTGGTCATCCGTGGTTGTTCTGTCACACCCAGCACAGAAAGTCACACCCCTGCAGGCCGGGCGAGCAGGAGTTGCAGGGGTCTGGTGGCAGGTGACATGCAGGAGGGGAAAGCAGACACAGCTCTCAGTCATGGAGACCCTGGGTTAGACAGGCTCCAAGGATTACTGTAAGAGGAGACCCGAAGTCAGGGCCACATTGATGTGAACAGCAAAGGTACAACTCCGCAGCGCACAGATCCGAAGGAGATAACCGAGACAGCGGCAAAGGCAGGATGCGAGTCAGGACGCGAGGTAAGGCAGCATTGTGGTCTGCAAGTTCAGATAGGGCTCCTTCCTCCTGACCTCGCCATCCCCAAGTGTCACAGAAGGTGGCAGCATTGAGGCCCTAATACCCCTGGCTGGGTGGCCACAGACTATCCCTTCCTCCTTGGGGGCCTCACCAGATGAGCTAAGCCACCATGTTGGAGAGCATCCTCCAAGAGCTGGGCCCCGCGTCCAGCAGCCAGCAAGCGCTTGAACTCTCCCACAGTTCCTCAGCTTGCAAGCCCACCTTCAATAGCACCTTTCTCAGCACCTCCTGACCCCCTGAGTGTGGGAACCACCGCAGAAGAGGACCAGATAAACTCTGCCTGGATTCTGACCTGGTCATGTTAGGCTGCAAAGATTTGGGGTCATCTGTTACTCCCTGGTAGATTGATAACAAAACGTTAAATGAAAAAAACAATAGCCAGGTGTGAGCCAGGTGTGGGTGGTGTTCTCCCCGAATCCCAGCTAGTCAGGAGGTGGAGGCAGGAGGATCACAGGAGGCTAAGTTGCTGGCCTGGGCAACTTAGCAAGACCCCATCTCAAAAATTAAACAAAGGAATGGGGGTGTAACTCAGTGTTACAGCACTTCTGGGCTCAAACCCCACTACTGCAAAAAAAAAAAAAATAATGAAAAATCTCACTGAAACAGTGGCCTGAAGAGAAGTAGGAAGAGACACCAGAGACCACAGCATTAGTAAGCGATGGAGAGAGAAAGGTGGAGGAGAGTCATCGCAGGACGGCGGGAACATGATGGTTCAGCACAGAGGACACGGCTTCTCCGTGGGCTCGTGTTGTCTGCCCAGAGGAGCAGGAGGCTGTAGGGAATCCGAACAGGAAAGGCCAGCAGAGGGGAGCAGGAGGCGAGAACCCTGGTGGCAGCCCAGGACGTGGGGGTCCAGCTGGGAATGACTGCAGCTGGCTCAAGGTTCATTGCAAGAGAGGTACACATGAGTTTAACAACTTTGATTTAAAAGTCCGTCAGAACAGACCCACGGGGCCACAAAGGAGGAATCCCGCAGCTCCCAGGGCTCTCGGTGATGCCACGCCATGGGTCATCTGCGCTCAGTGGTCCCGTTCCACAGCCTCCCCACAGCGGCACAGCACAAGGTGGGGCTGGAGCAGATGTGACCAGACGTGGCCCTTGGAGGACAGCAAGCAGAGCTCCAGGGGCATGCCCCCTCTACACTCTGTACAGCCCTGGATTCCTCTTGACTGCTCTGAGAACTGGGTGTTCCCTTATCAGGAATTTTTTTCCATCCCATGCCTCTGTTAGACAGACCAATTACAATTGCTAGAAAACAGTCTTCATGAAATTGGCGAGATTCAAAATTTATGTCCCCTTTGTACATTAGAATTTTTAAATGCATGTATTTTGTGTTTGTGATAAAACTTACTTTCTAGTATTTTTGGCTATGGCTAGAAAATTTCTTAAAACTGAGGGAATGATATATTTGTTCACATTTGCATTCTCTGCTTTTCCAGCACTTATGTATTTATTTCTGAGTTAGCAATCCATTGCTCCTAAATTCTGGAAGAATGCCTCAAGGGAATCAGGGGCCTGAGTGACCCACAGGGCCTGTGGTTCTTTGACACCCAGCTGATTTTTCTAAACCCGCAGTGTGATATTCTAGCACTTAATTTCAAAATGCAGCCTAAATCACAGAAGCTATAATATGTCAAATGATCCCACCCTCGCAGGGGGAAAACAGTAAGTAATGAAAAAGCTATGATTGCTTTTCTGTCCTCCAAATGACAGTTATCACCTCAATGACCTGCTCCGGGCGCACCAGTCTAAACCTGACACACTAAGGGATAACGTCATCTAACAGGGCACTTGCAAAAATCAATACAAAACCCATTTCAGAGATACTCCGTGTAAGAATCCTGGTGTAACGTTCATTTATTGAATAGGCCTGGGGAAAAAAACACAGCAACTTTTCTGATATATATATGCCTTACCTCCCAAGCAGAGGAATTCTGTAGGTAAGCAATAATTGTATTTTTCAATCTATTACTTAGACTTGCCATGGCTGAGGCTGGAATCTAATACATGGATGATGGCTATAACTCCATTACGGGGCCTCGGCAGAGGGTCAGTGTATTCAGAGAGTAAAGGGATAGCACTGGAGAGCTCCCTGTGCGGCTCCAGATGAAGGAGCGTGTGGGAACTCTTCTGTAGAAGCTCCCGTTGACTGTTAGGGACTGGAAGATGTAAATAGTCACATTTAATTAGACAATGTCCCTGGCTTCTTTGCTCTTACCTTCTCGCCCTGTGGTAGGGTGCATTGCATTGGGATAGACGGGAGCCCTGGTGCTGTTAGGTTCCTGGCTTCGTGGGAGTGTCTGCCTCAGTGCTGGGGGCTGAGAGGTCAGTGGCTGTTCCCAGGCTGGCAGCTAAGACGGGAGCTGGGCTTGCTGGGGCTCAAGCTCAGCTGGAGTGGCTGTGGCTACAAGGGGGAGCTAGCGAAAGGCATGCAGGAAGCTGCCCTGAACAACTGGCAGGGAGATTTTCCGACAGCTGGTGGAAAGATTTTAGCTGGAGTAGCACTCCTCTCGGGAAATGCTAATGAAAGCTATCCAATCAAGCTACACCCCAGAAGTCCAATCATCTTAACCTTCACACTTGTGACCATCATTGCTTTCATTACCTGCACCTTCCGACTCTGAATGGAGAGCGTTGTGACAGTCTTCACATCACAGGGTATTAGCACGAGCGTTGTATGGTCAGACTAATGCATTTTCAGATTTTTATGCTAATTTCATAGGGTGATATTCATTGACAATGCTGCTTATTAAACCTGGTAATGAATTGGATTTTAATTATTCTCCGCTCTGCTATAATTTTGCAAATAAGTATTTATGAAATGACCTAGAAAATCTTTTTATGGCAGCTCACAGTTGTCTGTTCAAAGGGTTCTGAATTTGGGAAGATGTTTTAGCTGCATTCAAATATTTATGTGCCTAATTGGACCAAGCATCACCTTCAAATGCCTCATGTCACTCTAGTCAACCATGATTGTGATGTGAGAGCTGAAGTGTGTTCACTTGCCACACACAAATGTCTGTTCCTATATTGAAAATCACAAGATGAGTCGGGTGTGGTGGCTCATACCTGTAATCCCAGCAGCTTGGAGGCTGAGGCAGGAGGATCATAAGTTCAAAGCTAGCCTCAGCAACCTAGTGAGGCCCTAAGCAACTTAGCGAGTCCCTGTTTCAAAATTACAAAAAGAAAAACAGGACTGGGGATGTGGCTCAGTGGTTAAGTGTTACCGAGTTCAATCTCTACCACCAAAAAAGAAAAGAAAATCATAAGGAAGGGACATGATCCCAGTATTGCTAGAAGTCAATTTCCCATTAGCATCTAGTTTGAAATATTAACACAATTATTTCTAAGCCTCAGGGCTCTGTCTTCATTTCCGAAAAGTGGACTTTGGATATCGTTCTTTCAGTGCTTATGCCTACGAGACAAAGTAAGGAGCCAGTTTGCCTGTGTCCCCACGGTGACTTCCACTTGCTTTGCATCATCCAGAGAGCCCTGGAGCTAAGGGGGTAAAACAGGGTGTTACTCACAGAGCTGGTGGCAGCCTCAACTGGGTTAGCTGGGGCAGTGTGGAGATGGCTGTCCCCAACAGCCCAAAATCTTGCTATATCATAGAACTTATTAGCTGTACCTTGGAAAAGGGTCCTTTTTTAAAACTTCTGCTTGCCTGAACATCACACTATGAGTCTCTCCTGTGGTGCATGCAGGGTCAAATACCTCATGGTGTCTCACCTTCAGGGTCCCACTCAGAAGACGAGACAAACAAGATGTAGAGGTGGTGCCCCCTCGACGACCACTCGGCTAGGACTTCTGGTCACTCTGCTTGGCCCCCAGCCAATGGATAACCAAGTCCTGGGTGACAGTGTGGGTCCAAGGGCCCTGAGCTAGAATCTGCAGCCCTGGGGTCATTGGAGTGACAACTGCTCATTAATGAGGGCAGGGTTTTCCAGAGGCTCAGTGGAGCAAATCAGAGAGCTGCAGTAATTTTAGGACCCATGTGAAGTGGGAGGGGACCCAGCCCTGCACCCTCAGGTCCTCGTGAGTACGTGAGCATCGGGTCTGCAAGGCCTCGTGAAATGTTTCCTGGTCATTTGCTCTCACAGTGCAGGTTCACTCGTGGCAACGGAAGTGGGCAAGATGATCCAGGCAGCAGCGCCAGGTCCACTGCATCAGGGGCGGTGGGAATGAGCAGTGCCGCGGGTTCATGCCGCACAAGTGAGGAGCTTAATTTTTCTATCATCAGTTAAAATAGTCAAAGTTCATCCTTTAATGTTCATTAGCATTAAGAACTTGGTTGATAACATTGACTTCAGCATTTTATTCAAAACAGGAAATTTTAATGATTTAAAAATCATTGCTTTTTTTCTCCTTAGGACAAAGCACTCAAATGACATTTTATTTTTTGTTGTTCAGTTTTTAAAATATTATTGGAAACTCATGGGAAGGAACCCAGAACCTGGCACGTGCTGGGCAAGAGCTCTATCACTCCCCAAGCCAAAGTGATGTTTTTATGTTGCAATATGTATATCTTTTGTGATTATTTTGTTCCCCAAAAGAATTGTTGGTTTTAAAACAATCATACTGTATTTTTAAATTTTTTTTAGAGAGAGGGACAGTGAGAGAGAGAGAGTCAATTTTATTTAGTTTCACAAGTGGTCTTTAGTGCTGGGACACTTCATTGAGTATGGGATGCTGGGGTTTGAACTCGCATCCTTGCACAAGCCACGCAAGTGCCGTAACTGCTGAACCACTGCACCAGCCCCCCATAGTGTGTTTAAGTTAAGTTTTAGTGTGATGGCAGCATGCACAAGTCCAAAAGGACAACTCTCTAGTAACTTCCTTCTGACATTTGCAGGTGGCGATATCTCGTCCGGCAAAGTTGCAATGCAGGTCATCAGCTGCGACCGTCTTGCCGCTGATTCTTCATGCTGTTCCTTATGCAACAATTCAAACGTGAGGCTTCGAGGTGAGGCCATTAACTGCGGTACAGACATTGCAAGCACAGTTGAGTGTTCTGGAGCGCACCTGCTAACACAGCGTGCTGCGGACACACTCATCCTGGCACTGCCCGTGGGGATTGGGGCAGATGCTCCTGGCCAGGTTCCCAGTGGTCCAACAACCTACAGAAGACTCAGGTGTCAGTGCCCCCACAGGACGTGAGGCTGCTTATCTGCCCCAGTTTTTGAAGGGAATCTTGCTTTTCATAGGTTACTCTTGGCTGTTATTCCCCTGGGAGTTCCTGGCTTCAAAACAAGGGAAGTTGGAGATATTTCAAAGGACCCTTCAGCTGGGTTACCTGGGCACTGCTCACACTCACCCAGAGAATTGCTTGGTCAGTGGAGAACAAGGGTTCGAGTCAGCTGAGCAGGGCCCCAGCTCCTGAAGAACCCCAGAGCCCTGCAAGCTCCCTACCTATGGGCACCTCCTAAGTGTGTTAGAGCCTCAGGCACTGCTTAAAAATCAGAGAAATCAGCCCTGATCGTGCCTGCAGCTTACTGCAAAAAAAAAAAAAAAAAAGTGGGGAAAACAAACAAGTCTAATGTCCTCTTCCTCTGACACCCGCAAAGCTGTCATGTTCACGATTACCCTGCTCTCCCCACACCCGAGAAGGCCAACAAGAGGAGTGACTGCTTCCTTCACGCGGAGCTGAAAAGTGCTATTGGCAATAATTGACATCGGCCTTGGAAAAGACGAGCGAGAGCCCGGCTCACGGCTGACCCAAAAGGCCCCCAGCACAGGGAGATCATCACCCAGCGCCACGTTCACACTGTGAGTGTCGTGCTGCCGTCAGAAGACCAAATGCCTTTAGATCTCTAGATCAAGCTCACGCTGGTTTAATGCACCCTGCATAATGCACACTCTGGGGAAAGGATACTAGGTCCTATGTCATTTCAGTGAAGGGTCCTTCCACCCACTCAGCTTCCCAGCTTCCAACACAGGCTCGAGAGTGCAGAGTGGCAGATTGGACACTCGGGAGCAGAGCTGAGAAAGCCCTGCACATGCACACATGCAGACACACACACACACACACACACACAAAGTGCACAGAGAGGTGGGGTGAAGGACTTAGGGGCAGAGTGATACAGCTTCACAAACACATGCAAACACACACACAAGTGTCAGGCAAGGCACACTCTGTAGAGTGGTCGTCAATATGGAGTGGGCACTCTGTGGAGGGAGATCACCAATGTTCTGGAAAGAATCTGTCAAGATTGGAGTTTGAGGGACTGGAACAGTGGCTCAGAGGTTATGGCACTTGCCCAGCATATGCAAGTACGTGAGTTCAAACCCAAGCACCATGTACACAGTGAAGTCTCAGAGCAACAAAGGCCACATGGAAAACTAAATAAAAATTGTTTCTCTGTCCCTCTCTCTCTCTCTCTCACTGCCCCTCTCTCTTTAAAAAAAAAAAAATTGGTATTTGACAGGTGATAGTAAACTACGGAATTTGATCTGTGCCCAGAGTATAAGTTCTCTTCTGCTTTCAGTGAAGACCTCTTCACTCTGAGAATCCAAAGTCACCATGTGCCTGCCCTGCAGATCAAAGAAGGGCTGGGAAAGGGAGAGGCTCCCTCCCGCGCTACCACCTGGGCTCGCACCCTTCTTGTGCCTATCTGTGTGCACATCACACTTGGGTGAAGGCCTGCTTCTTACTGACATTTAACCCCCGCCTGCTGTCCCAGTGGGTGGAGAGGACCAGGTCGCCCTTGGCAGGCAGCCTCAGGTCCTCGAGTACAAGGTGAGGAGTGGCTGTCTCAGGCCAGACGCTCTACGGGTCTCCAGCCACACCAGCTTGTGGCACCGTTACCGTGTCATAGGACTAGGACACCCTTCAGTGCCACAGGGACAGTATCTTTCCCTCCTGTGTTATCTATCTCCTATTACTGGTCTCAGATCATCACCGACTGTCATTTCATGTGAGTGACAGTGAGTCAAGAGAATAGAATGAGAAGCTTCCAGAATGCACTTGGAGCCTTTGTTGTGAAGCTTTAATCAATGATTCTACTTGTGATTCTGAAGCGGGGGTTCCTCTGTGGTCCCTAATGCCATCGATTGCAGAAGAGAAGGTCCTTTCCTCTTGCAGGCTCTGTCCTCTCCCGTCTACCTCCAGAACCTGCTCTACAGCCATGGTGCTGACTCCGTGTGCCAGGAGGAGCCCCTGTTGGAGCGTGTGCATACACTTCTTAATCTGCCAGCGTGTTGGGGATTTGTGAGACATGTCTCTGTGTGAATGCACTCCTTTAAATGGGACTTAGGATTGATTCTGAGGTGATTCTGCACACACGATTACCAACTACCAAACCTGAAAAGCAAGCCAATTTCCCACGTCACTCACATAATGATAATACAGCCCAGGTCCATGATCAGGCCTGGGACCATGATCAGTCCCATGTCTGAATGTTCCCACTATTGGTTATATATGAGGTGGCCCCCAGAAGCTCCTATGTGAGCAATGAAAGTGAGTTCAGAGGTGAACTGATTAGATTATGGAAGCAGTGACCCCATCCGTGGACTGATGTGCTCATAGGGCTCAATGGGGTGGTGGCTGTGGGCGGTAGTCTGTGGCTACAGGAGGGGGCTCAGGGGGCCTGTGCAAGGAGATTCTGTCCCTGTGAATGGAGCTCTCTCCCTCTGCTTCCTGGTGCCACATCCTAAGCCAGGAGGATCTGCCTCGGCTCAGCCCCAGAGCTAGGAGTCGCCCATGTACGGCTGGGACCTCTGTGACCATGAGACCCAAATAAACTTCCCTCTCTAATCTTTCCAGGTCCTTTGGTCACAGTGGTGAAAAAGCTGATCAAAGCAGTAGGACACAAGGATGCATGTGCTGAGACGCTGGAAGGAAGCAGAGCTCATCACTCTTAAGTAGGAAGGGACATGCAAATGACAGCAGAAAGTGATAAGAATAAGAGCAACTTGGCTTCCTGGACTGTATTATATCAATACACCAGAAAGCACTCACACACACTCACAGTCTTACACACATGCTCACATACACTCACACACATTCTTACACACATGCTCACACACACACTCACATACTCTTACACACATGCTCACATACACTCACAAACCCACATTCTTACCCACATGCTCACACACTCACACACTCACACATTCTTACACATGCCCACATACACTCACACACACTCACACTCACACACACTCACACTTACACACACTCACATACACTCACATACTCTTACACACGTGCTCACATACACTCACACATACACTCATACACACTCATATACTCACTGACACACACAGTCACACACACATTCTTACACACACATGCACACATATCCACATACTTATACACACACATTCTTACACACATGGTCACATACACACACACACATTATTACACACATGCTCACATACCCTCACACATACACTCTCATACACACTTACATACTCACTGACACACAGAGTCACACATATTCTTACACACACTCACGTGCACACACACATCCACATACTTACACAAACACATTCTTACACACATGGTCACATACACTCACACTCACACACATTCTTACACACATGGTCACATATACTCACACACTCGTACACTCTTACACACGTGCTCACATACACTCACACATACACTCTCATACACACTCATATTCACTGACACACACAGTCACACACATTCTTACACTCACATGCACACACATCCACATACTCTCACATACATTCTTATACACACGCTCACATACACTCGCACACACTCAAGCTCACACACAATCATACAACTCACACTCATACATTCTTATACACACTCACACTCTCACACACAGTCACATGCACAAACACTCACATACATCCACACACTTACACTCACACACACTCAAATGCATACACAAGAGAGACTGCCCATTACAGGCTATAGAAAGTTATTTGCTGGAATATACTGCATTAAGACAGGGGATCTCCATATTTCTTCCTGATCCCCACTGGGAGTCATCTGTCCTCAGAACGGTCCTAATTGAATTTTCCTGCCTAAATGGAGTGTGCCCTGATGTGAACTTGCTTTGAACACGGTGGCAGGGTGGGCTGTCTCAGAGCTTCAGCTCCCGAGACCCTGACCCGCCTTCTATCACCTCTGTTATCTAAACAAATAACCCTGAACAAATCAATTTACATTAAGCCAACCTTGTGGTACTCAACTCCCCTGCTCCTTCGCAATGTCTCAATCAAGATTCAAATGAATCTGCTTCAATATTGAGCTATTAAAGGACTTAATCTTCTCTTTAAAACTCACATCCATTGAACATTATCTTCAAA
>PVKS010031936.1:0-23008 GCA_004027875.1 Aplodontia rufa
ATCCCTAGTTTTTTAAGGATTCTCCATACTGCTTTCCAGAGGGGCTGTACCAGTCTGCAGCTCCACCAACGGTATGTTAGTGTGCCTATTTCTCCACAGCCCCTCCAGCATCTATTGTTTATTTTCTTCATCTTTGCCATTCTGACTGGTGTAAGGTGATATCTTAATGTGGTTCTCATTTGCATTTCTCTAATTACTAAAGATTTAGAGCACTTTCTCATGTATTCATTGGCTTGATCAACGTCCTCTGGTGAGAAGTCTCTATTCTTATTTCTAAGATTTCCTTTTGATTTTCTTAGTTTCCATCTGCTTATATACCCTATAAGTTCTTCAATGTTGTCCGTTTCATCCCAATAGATCCTTTGACATATTAACATATTAATCACAGTTGTATTAAATTCCTTCTCTTGTAATTCCAAAGCCTGGGCCATTTCTGAATCTGCTTCTCATGTTTGCATTGTAGCTTCAGATTATGACTTTTCTTACCTTTTAGCAGGACTTTTAATTTGTTTTTTTGAAGGACAGACATGATATTTTAGTTGATAACTTAAAGTCTTCCAAAAGCCCATTGCCTAATGTCATCATATGAGTTATAGGATTTCAAACATGCTATTGGGGGTACATTGAGACCACAACATCTTGCATTCATCATTCTTTAGAGGAATTTAATATATTAGACACTTTTCCAAAATATTCCCTTACTGACATAAACACATTGGTTGCATATATTTTAAATCTGTCTTAAAAATTAAAATACTCAATTTTATTACAAACAAAAATGCACAAATAATTGTACAAGATGGGAATAAAACAAAAGCTGAAAAATAAAAAAAAATATTTTCAAATAGTTACCTTTCACACTATTTTACTAATTCACTTTAGTAATTTGCATTTTTCTCACTGCAAAATGCAACTAGGAAATGAGAAAGACCTAAGTAATGTAAAATTAATTATATATTAGAAACTTAAAGTGCTTTGTATTCATATTTGAATCAAAAAAATGCCTTTTGAAATCTGTCAAAAACCACATATGCTGCATAATATTTCACTCAACAGTGGGCCACATATACAATGAAGGTCCTGTAATATTACATTGCCTAGTAACATGACAGTTGTCTTAGCTTATGTAACATATTCTCTGATGTTTGAACAATGATGAAATTATTTAATGACATACAATGTGTCAAGTGACTCATGGCTGAGCTTTCAAAGCAATGTGTTATTTTAACATTTACTTCAATTATAATATAAAATTTATAACATCTTACATCAAGGGTTAGTGCCTCTCATCCAAATTCAGTGTACCATTTGAATTTATTTTTGTAAATAAATTTTACTGGAGAATAGCCATGTCTATTGGTTTATGAATTGCATACAACCAATTTTATCATACAATGACAATGCTCATTGTGCCTACATAGCCAAAAAGAACTAAAATATTTCCTAAGTACTTTCCATGTGGCCCTTTCTGTAGATAAGTTTGCCATTCCTTGTGCAACAGAAATGTATCCTACTCAAGCACTAAACTGCCATACTATTGGTAATTCATAGTAAGTAACAATAGTAAAAGCTACACTGGAAACTTTGCAGAGGAAGCTTCTTAATTAAGGCCACCACAGTAATAAATGCATTGTTTATTTCTGTACAACCACTATGCATTTATTAGAAATAATGATCAGAAAATTAAAAAGCAGAATAAATACACAGATAGCTGTAGTGTTTATAGATTTACTTAGTCTGATAATGTAGACTTCTATTCATAACTATACCTATGGGGGAAATCATTCTGGGATATGCAAGATTTAAGTGTTGGGATGTCACAGAGCATGTACCCCTAGCATCTAATATGGCTGCCCAATATCCATCAGACAACTCCTATGGGCTTGTGAATTCTGGTCCAACCCACAGCCAGGTGTACTTTCTGCCCATAACACTTATCACATTATAGAGCTTGTGACTTGACTTAGAATGTAAAAAGACCAAATTATTTCATTTCATGGATTTTCCTGTTAAATTATACATGGAATACTTGCATAAAAGTTATTTATGAATGAATGGCCTTTAGTATTCCAGGATTAAATTCCTTTGTTAAAGCTATTTCCTCTTCCTGGAATTCTTTCTTGACCTTCTTCCCCTAGAGAATTCCTTAAACAGTAGGACTCAGGCCAGGGTTCCCTACTTGGATGCCTTTGAGCAGCCCGTCGCCATGGGAAGACTCTGTTCTGGGATCTCACTGGCCCCTTGGAGTATTGCTGTCCTTCCCATTCCTGCCTGCTCCCTTGGACCATGAGCACCTTTAGATGGAGAACCCACTTTGTCTCTGCCATGGTCATGATCCAGTCAGTGTCTGGTGTTCAGAACATGCTAAACACACATTGCTTAAAATTATAAGTTTAATAATTCTAATATTCAGCAGAGATGCATCTAGAAAATAATTTTATTATTACCCCACTAACAATGCAAAACTCTTAATCATTGATTTATTTTCCCTGTGAGAATTTTTAAATATTTGTAGTTTTGTAAAAAAAAAATTACATTAAGGTAGAAGAGAATCCTTTTCATTTTCTCACAATCATTAATACAGTAACTGTAGGAAATTTGGAAATGACAGAATTTTTTAAATAGTATTTAATTTTTGTTGTTCACATTATCTTATGTTCAAGCTTCTGTTGTCTCTTGTCCTTTGAAGTTCAGTCAAAGGCACTCTTGGCCTTCATAAGCTTTCAAGAGAACTCATACCTTTGGGTCTCAGTGATGATATTGCTACCTTTAGATTAAATAGCAAATATGTTGAATGGAATTTTCACCCATTTGCATGGTCATGTTGCTTTTAGTCACACGCTGTTGTGGATGGTCTTTCTCAAGGAGATCTGAGCTTCATGATGCAGGCTCGCATGATTCTGTTTGCTTTTCAAGGCAGCTGGTTACTGGGTTGCTGCAAGCACTCCATGTACCCGTTAAAGACAATATTTATGGCCTTGTGTTGTAGTCCCAAATCATTAGACAGCATTCTTTCTCTCATGTCAGTCTTTTCTGGAAGCTTCAATTTCCCTCTTCAGAAAATGTATCCTTTAGAAGTTATTTAGAGAGAACCTGCTGGTGATAAACATTTTGAACATCATCCCCTGATTGAAAAAGTGCTGTTGTCCTAAAATGTGAGTCTCTCTGGATTATTTATAAGATTTAGTTCCTTAGCAATATATAAAGTATAAAAATTAGAAATCGGACATGTAAACTTTGCTGCTACCGTCACTGCAATCAATGCACTTACTCCTTTGTGGTCAGTTTTTATCTTGTCATCAGTTTTGAAGATCTTTTGCTTACCTATGATATCCTGCCTGTGTCTGGTTGGTTGTGAGTTCTCTCTCTCTTTTTATGCATCCTTCTGGGAATTCATTACATCCTGTAACTCTAAGAATTTTTGTTCTTCATGAATTCAGGACAGTATTCAGACTTTTTTATTTTAAGAGAGAAGGACAGAGAGAGAGAGAGAGAATCAATTTTTATTGAGTTGAAAACATGGCTTTTGTTGCTCTGATACTTAGTTGTGTACGTGGGTGCTGGGGTTTGAACCCGTGTACTTGCGTATGCAGGGTAAGCGTTGTAACCATGGAACCACTGCTCCAGCTCCCCGTTTTAAGACTTTAACACTTTTGCTACTTCCTAATGTCAGACTCTTATTTTTAAAGATCTAAATAAATGAATACCCTCCCCCTTTACTTTTTCTTCATAGCACTTAGTCTTTTTTATATTCTCTTTTATTTCTGTGGGTTATGTTCTGGGTAAACCTTTCAGGTCTGTCTGCAGATTACCAATTCTTCTTCAGTTTTGTCTTACCTGACATTTAATACATCCATAATGTTGAATATTCAATTTTGATTACTGCTCTTTGTACTTTAGTAGATATATTTGGTTATAGTTTAGTCTTCCTGATATAGTTTGTAGTATTCTGATCCTTTTCATTTCATGGTCTATTTTTTTTATTTCTTTGGAGAGTCTAAATGATTTTACTTTTTTGTGCTCTCTGATTCTAGTGCCTGAAAATAGTGGTTTCTGCTGGCTGTTTCTCAGGATGGTGTGTTTCTTAGAACTTATATTTTTCTATCTTTTTTTTCCCTGAATCCTGAAAGTGTGGATTGAGGAAGCATATCTTCATATAGACAGAATGGAATGAAGTTTGTCAATGCCAGGACCTAGCATAGTTTATCCACATGTACCCACATTACATGAATTCCTCCATTTGGCATTTTCTGTACCATGAAGGTCAGGCAAATTTGAATCCCTACCCAGAGAGAAAGAAAGCCTAGGATTTAAAGTTCTGAAGAGGGGTAAGACAGACTGATGTCTCTGACATAGTGACTTCTGTCTACTCTTTCTCTGGTCCATCGAGAGCCCTGACTTCATGATTAACTCATGGATGCCAGGCTCTGTGCTGTTACAATCCAAGGATTTGTAGCTTGTCTCCTCTGCAGTTAACAACTTTGCTGATGTTGGCAAGCATCTGGAGACAACATTGGCTACAGCTCCTAATCACAGATCTTGTTTACAACTTCCTAGTACTTTTCATCCCTCCTACTTCCCTTATGTTTTGCAGGTTCAGCTGTGAAGTTCATATTGTTTATTTCCCCCCAGCATTTCTAGGCGTTTTGTTGCATGATGGTTTTATAGATGGGCTACTCTTTTAGTTCAGCCTATAACTTACTTCTTTTTGAAAAAGAAGTCAGTCCACTTTTTGGAGATTTTTCTCCAAATTTTACATGTAATACTAAAAGACATAGTACTTAAAGGAACAAATACCTTTCTCTTACCCTCCTGAAATCCATCAGTCTCTTTCTCCAGAAGCTAGTGTGCTCAAATCCTTTACTTATGTCTTTTGCCATTTTCCTCTGTGGGTCAAAATAATCTGCTTATCTTGCCATGTTTTCATTAGATGATTTCAGAAATTACTATTACTTTTATTCTGTTGTAGATTCTAGTTTGGCTTACCACTACCCTTCCCTAACTACGTCTTTACAGCAATTTTCCCTTCATTTTCTACTACTCAGGTGAAGCTATGTTTTATGTTAAATTAATAAGCACTGTACTATTCTGGCCAGGTGAATAGTACCCAATGCTAATTTCAGTATCCTACGCTATGTTTTTTTTTTCCTTTTATATGTTTTATCCAGTGGTTAACAGTTACCTGTGATTTCCCTTAATGGTCACATCTTATCTAGCTATGCATAGCATCCCGTTGATTTTAGCAGTGCATACAGTAGTTCTGTGCTACCATATCACATGTACAAAGTCTTGTCACACCATCACTACAGTGAAGATATAGAACTACTCCATCCCCCCCCCAAAATCCTTCTTCTTTAGTCTGCCTCTAGAGTTATTCTCTGTTACTTGCCCACTGTTCCTAACTCTCACAAGCACTAACTGGTTTTCTATCTCTATAAATCTGTCATGCTGACTATGTTATAGAAATGGAATCATACATTATGTGGTCTTAGGAGATAAGCTTTCATAACATGGGATAGTGCCTCTCGATCAACCCAAGTTGTCGTATGCTGGTAGAATAGCTCTGTTGTATTGGTTTCCCTGCACAAATGTATAAGCTGTCCAGGTTGCCACATATACACCAATAGCTGGTATTTTTGCCACTCTTTCAAAAATTTTTTCTAATATTCAGATAGTAAAGCCATATCATCATTTGAGTTGTCTCATATATTTGGTATTGCCATTACTTTAATTGTTCCAACAGGTGGTTGGTGATATCTCATTGCGGTCTTTACTGGAGTTGCATTACTAATTCATCATGATTAATATCTTTCTCTTGTGTTCACTTGCTATCCATATATCCTCTTCCACGAAATGTCTCTTCTGGCTTTTAATCATTTTATAATAGGGTTTTTTATTTTTAATGTTGAGTTTTGTATTTAACTCCTTTCAGTGGTCAATTTGAGAGTTCTTCATACATTTTAGATACAAGCCCTTAGTTAAATACTTGGTTTGTAAATATTTTTCTCTGTTCATAGTTTGGCTTTCCATCCCCACTGTGGAGCCTTTCACACAACAAAATTTTTAAATTTCGATGAAATACAATTTATCTGTTTACTTTTTACAAATGTATTATGCTTTTGATGTTGTATCTGTGGATCACCATGCATTAGGACCTAAATGTTTCTTTTATGCTGTCTTCTCAAAGTGTTATAATTTCACATTTTACATGTAAATCTCAAATAAAGTTTGAATTAATTTTTGTGTGAGGTATATGACGCAGGTTGTGACTCATTTTTTGCCTATGGATATTAAATTCCTCTAGCACTGCTGGTTGAGAAATTTGTTCCTCTCTTCATTGCACACAAGTTCTTTCTCAAATGTGGAAAATAAAAAAAAGTGCACCTGAAAAAAATATATGTCCCCTAGTATTTCTTTCATCCCTGGCCTAAAAGATACAGAGCTTCAATAGCAAGCTTTCTTTATACAAATTGATATATTCAATGCTCTTAATTCATTCCAAAAGTTCTGAGCTTTCCTTTGGTATTATTTACCTTTGGCATAAATAACTTCCTTTAGCATTTCCTTTAGTACAGTTCTCTAGAAAGAAATTGTGCTTTTTTACTTTATATACAAAATGTTTTCTTTCACCATTAATTTTAAAGAATTCTTTCACTGGGCATAGAATTCAGGACTAGTAGATTTTTCTTTATCACTTGAAAGACAATGTTCCACTAATGTTATTAAATACATAATTTAAAGTTATCTGTTTCCTGCATACTATGTGTCATTTTTGTGGTTTTTTGGGGGGTGGGAGTATTTTCAAGGTTTTCTTTTTCCATAATTTTCAGCATTCTCTTTGCAATGTGCCTAGTTTCTGTGCCTCCGTGTGTGTGTGTGTGCGTGTGTGTATGTGTGTGTGTGTGTGTGTGTGTGTCTGTCTGTCTGTCTGGTATTTTTACTATTTTGGGTTCACTCAGATTTATGAATCTGTAGATTTTTATTTCTAATGTAATTAGGGGTATTTTGGGCCATTATTTCTAAGAACGTTTTTCAGTTCAATTTTCCTTTTACTTTCCTTGGGGGACTGCATTTATCCATATGCCAGACATTTTGATCCTATCTGACAAGTCTATGAATTCATTTCATTTCAATTCATTTTCTCAAAATTTTTTCTCTTTCTTCTTAATTTGATATTTTCTGTCTTTAAAATATGTTTTTCCATTCAATGCAAGCACAACTTTCTTTCCATTTGTGTAGTAATTGTTTTAATCTTTGACTGATAATTGCAACATCTAGGACACCTCAGAGTTTTCTGCTGATTTTCCCCCCTTAACTATGAGTAAAATTTTGCCAGATTTTCTTATATCAAGTAATTTTATAGCATATCATGAGCATTGTGAGTTTTATTTCCTGTTTCACCAATCAACTGACTGACTTAGACTCAAAAAGAAGACTCTGACTTGCCTGTGATAGTTCAGTTTGGCTCTCACTTTGGTTCTTTAAGATGTAGCTGTGGATTATTTTTCTTCTGCACTAGTACAGTCCGGTACAGAGTCAAGCAGGTTCTTGGGGAGAGCATGAACACAGAATGCAGGGACTTCTTCAGTCACTGACATCACCAGATTTGGTCCTCCCTGGTGGTTACGGTCACCCCAGGATCTGTGTTTTATTTTCCTACTGCAGAAAGAGGATAGCCTGTCTATCCGAATATTAGCTCCCCTGCACTGAGCAGGAACTGTACCTAATCCTCAGGTCACAGCCCCCACAATGCAGAACCCACCACCCACTCCTTCCTACCTGCTTGATCATATTTCCCCTCAGAAGTCATTCACTCTTCAACACTCTCTAGTAGTTTTTATTTTGTACAGATAGTAAAATTGGTTAATGTGTCAGTATCAAATTGTTAAGAGCTTACTCTGCCATTTCAGAATCCCAGACTCTTTTTTTTATTAATGTAACTTCTGACATCACAGAGTAGAAGCCTCTTATTTTATTTGGCTATTTAATTTATTTATTGTGTTGTATTTTGTTGTTGTTGTTTCTTTCTTATCTTCTTTTAGATTGATCTATAATGATGATGATGATGATTTCATTTGCCCTCAATTGACTGATTTGTTTAAACTCTTTTTTTGTTTTTTTTTTTAAAGATAATAACAGTGTGAGAGAGAAAAAAAGACACAGACAGAATCAATTTTTTAATTGAGTTTTTCACATGGCCTTCGTTGCTCTGACACTTAGCTGTGTACATGGGTGCTGGGGTTCGAACCTGTGTACTTGTGCGTGTTGGGCAAGCACCATAATGGCCAAGCCACTGCTCCAGCCCCCTAAAACTCTTTTTCATATTCATTTCAGTTAGTCTATAGATGAAATACGCATTCTTGTTTAGCAATGTTAAATGTAAATTGGTGTTTTAATTCTCTTCTTGGCAATGCATGAACTTTCAAATACTGAGTCCAATTACTTTTTCCTTATTTTTATATTTAAATGATTATATGTTTCAATTCTGTCTATGTTTATAACAATAACACTGATACTCATTCAGATTTACCAATAGATTTACTCTTTCCTTTATTTTCCATTACTTCATACATCCCTCAACTTTTATATAATAATGTTTTCATTTAATAATTAGCCTTTTCTGAAAAAAGTACTTCTTAGCATTTTCTTCAGGTTGAGTCTACCGGTGATACCTGTACATAGTTTTCACTTTCCAGAAAATTGTCTTTATTTCACTTTTGAATTGAAAATATACGAGCTCAGTTGCATATGATTTTCTTTCGTCTTTGCAGATATTATTCCATGGATTTCTGACTGTCATTTCTCCATCAGCAATCCAATATCTATTATAGTTTTTACATTAAATACAAAATTCTTTTCATAATGTCTCCCTCCTCTTGTTCCATCTCTTCTCCCCTCTCCTTTCTTTTTCTCTTCTTGTTTCTAAGATTTTTCATTGCTATTACTATCAGTAGTTTCCCTATACTATAGGACATTTTCTCTATAATGAGCAGTTTCCCTATAATTCAATTCACAAGTTGTAGAGCTTCCCAAAAAAATGGACATTAAATTTTTCATCAATTTTGGAAAACCTAATTTATTGTCTCCTTAATATCCTCTCTTCCGTAATCTTTCTATATTCTTCAGTTCCAAGTAGTAGGTTAGTGAGTCTGTTTTATTTTGCTATGGTACCATTCCTACCCATCATTCATCTTTTTGTCTCTCTGTGCGTTATCCTGTACATTTTCTTCTCAATGACCTTCCAGTTCACTAACTCACTGATTGATTCTGTCTAATTTACTTTTAAACTCAATTGATTCCTGAATTTTGGTGGTTTTTATTTTTCATGCTAGATTTTAGGCTTTTTAAAAATGGTGTCCATTTTACTTAACGCAATTTTCTGCTCTGCACTGACTTCCTCAGACACATTCTAACACATTCATTTTAAAAATCTATATTTATTTACTCCATTGCCTTGTATCTCTGTGGCTGTTTGGTTATGAATCTTGTCAATTTTTTTAATTTTACTTGGTGATTCCTTTGTATCCCTGTTTTTTAAATTTTTAATCTTTCCCCATTAGAAGATAATTTTTCCATAGGGGGAAGGTATAGTCTGTAACATCCATCCCTGTGACCCCAAGACCCCAATGTCTAGAACAGTGTCAACATTGATTTTCAAAGATTAAGAGAAAATAGATGGGGCTGGAGGAGTGGCTTGGCAGTTACAGCATTTCCCTGGTATGTGCAAGTGTGCAGGTTTGAACCCTGGCACCACGTACACAACAAAGTATCAGAGCAACGAAGACCACATGAAAAACTAAAAAAAAAGTTGATTCTCTCTCTCTGTGTCATTGTCCCTCGTTCTTAAAAAAAATAAGAGAAAATGAATTCAAATGAGTTTTTGTAAAGTTATATACAAATGAAAAATCAATATGGAAATATAACTTGGACTTGCTCTCAAATGGTCTTATTTGTAATGTTTATACATGCCTGATTCTTTTTTCCCCATCACCAAACTTATGGCAAGACCAGAACAATCAACAGCCAGTCACTCCCATACGTTCAAAAATGAGTCAACTCAATTCAGTTCGAGCCCAGAAACTCTGTTACTCAGTAACTGAGAGAGGAGATACAAGGAAATCAAGCATAAACTCCACCCTTTAAGAAGCCACAAGAGAGAAACCATTCAGCCCTTGAGTCTCAGAGCTTGGAAGACTTCACTAAGCATAATTCTGTCCATCTCCATCCATTTGATTTTGAAAGCCATAATATTGTCCTCTCTAATAGGACAGACGGCTAACCTAACAAAACCTCAAATTGAATGACTTTCAGAGTAATAGGGGGATAGCTCTCTAGGATACTTCGAGGTGTAAGGAGGGGGATGGGGAGGGGGGAGGGTATATGAAGAACTCATAGGAGTCTGGTGATTGGGAAGATGGGGGAACCATCCCAGAAGCCGATGTCATTCCTCCACCAGCTACCCATTTAACGCATGAGTTCTTCTGGGGGAAACTGCAACCGGTGAAACCCAAGGTGGTTTATCTATGCTTTGGCATTACCCCTGGATAACAAAGTTTATATACGTTGATTGCTACTGTTTTGATAATGTTTCCCCCTCAACTGTATCCTGTATCTCTATATACTTCTAATAAAAAAAATAAAAATAAATAAAAATTTTTAAAAAAGAAGCCACAAAAAACGTGAGGCCAATGTATAGATACGCTGTTAATTCTGACAAAAGTTATGAGATTCACCTTACATGGTGGTTCAAGTGCAATGCTGCGTGTGGTCGATTCTGGGACAGATGAGGGAACCATCGAAGCACATGGAGCTTACACTGTAAGCATATTAGCAGAGCTTGGAAGTTGAAGTCACACAGTGCATTTCAGAGATGGAACCTAACATAGTGGGAAAGACACATCTGAGTGTCCTGAGAGCCAAAATTAGAGAAGGTGCGTGGCTTTACTTGGCATCTAAGGCCTGTAGGTTTCACATAGTAAATAAGAGGAAAACAACACAAATCAAGAACCAGTCAATTTTCATGGTTATATCCTTCTGTACCAATTAAATAGTTCCTCTGCATCTTATTCTTCCATTTAAACCTTCATTGCCTTTATATGGTATCAAAATGAGTCATTTGACAGAGAAATATTCTGTAAAATAATATTCTTTCCTTTTATGAAATTAGTATGTGACCAATTCAATTACTCTGAAATTTTCCCTGAATTTCCACGTCTGGGTAATATTTCAGAAAACTACAGGTGCTAATCTCATTTCATAACCAGTATATTTATACTGGATTAAAATAGATATGGGAGGGCTGGAGAGGTAGCTCAGCAGTAGAGCACTTGCCTGGCATGCACGAGGACCTGGGTTCTTTCCTCAGCATCACATACACAGCTAAGTGAAGGAAAAACAAAAATATATGAAAAATAAAATTCTCTCTCTCTGTCTTAAAAAAATTATAGGGAGAAAAATGGTAAGAATTCCAGGATTGGATATACTTAATGCAATGCTCTATTTTATTGCAGAACTTTTAAGTGGAACCTCCTGGGATCACTTTCTTCATTTCTGCTTTTAGCCAGTAAATATAGAGTCCTGGGAGGCTCTGTCTACTGGGAAGTTTGTCTGCTATTATCTACAATAGAACCTAAAAGGTAAGTTAACAGGTCAAGAGAGGTCACACAGCAAGGCCATGCACACACACAACACCAAGGATTTAAAAGTCATGGTTTTAAAAAGGAATTAAGTGGCTTAAAGGAAGGGCTAAAAGGAATAAAGCACCTAAGCTAATTTTAAGCAGCTGAAGTGTAGAGCAGATAGGATAAGATGTCCATTTGTGCTTGCCATTGGATTAGTGGGCCTGCTTTTGGATTGGCTGTGTCATGTGTTAAAGGAAACCCTGAATGTTGCAGGGATTTGGAAAATGCTCTAAACAATAAGTAGCAGATGTCACAGAGGAGTACCAGGTATAGAAACGAAAAAACTTGGCTAAGGGAGAGTAGAGGTTTGATATACATTAAAGCAGGAAATAAAAAAAAAAGTTATAACTTCAGTTTAGACTTCCCACAGATTGGGATTCTTCTAGTTTGAACATAGTTTCTGTAAAATAACGAGGTCTTGAGCGGAATTTAAGCCGGAGCTACAGAATCACTCAATGCAATTTTGGAAATATCCACATTCAGATAGACATTAATGTAGATGATTTCTTGAAGGGTTTCAGGTCCCAGAGTCTCTGATGTTGTAGTTCGGCATTGGTGTTAGAGAGCAGGCTGTTTTAATAACATGTACTTCAATTCAAACACCCTCAAAACATAGCTTTTCTTTTCTATTCTTTTTTGAACAATTTTGTATTTATTTATTCATTGAGCCATATTATAAGACAGACAACTGTGTCATTTGATTTTTATTGCTTCTTGTTTTTTTTTTTAAGAAAAAGGGACAGTGAGAGAGAGAGAGAGAGAAAGAATCAATTTTTTTTTTAATTTAGTTTTTCATGTGCCTGTCATTACTCTGACATTTCATCGTGTTTGTAGTGCAGGGGTTTGAGCCCATGTCCTTGTTCATGTCAGGCAAGCATTGTGACCGCAGAGTCAGCACTCTAGCCCTTCTTTTTTTTTTTTTTTTTTAAGAAAGAGAGTGAGAGGAAGAAATAGAGAGTTAATTTTGTTTTTTCATCTGACTTTTGTTTCCTCCACTTAGTTCTGTATGTGATTCTAGGTAACAAACCCAGGTCCTCATTGCATGCCAGGTAAGCATTATGCCACTAAGCCATCTCTCCAGCCCTTTATTGGTTCTCTTCTTTTCTGGGTTTTTTGTTGTTGTTTATTTGTTTGTTTTTGTTGTTTATTTGTTTTTAAGATAGAGAGAGAGGGAGAGAGAAAGAAAGAATCAATTATACTTATTTTTTTCGTCTGGCCTTTGTAGTTGTTCATGTGGTGCTGGGGTTTGAACCCAGGTCCTCTCTCATGCCAGGCAAGCTTTCCAACCACTGAACCACCACTCCAATCCCTATCAATTCTTTTTTTTGTTATTCTAACATTAGAATTAATTTTGACATAATAATAAAAGCATGGAACATAATTTGCTCTAATTCAGTCCCCAGTACTTCTTGCTCCCTCCCTCATTCCCTTTCCTCTATTCTACCCATCTTTCTGCTATTTATAGGCTTTTTAAAATTAAAGTCTTAAAAACAGTACTTTTCTTGCTGCAGATATCAGTAATCTCGTTCTAAGTTTACTTTACTAGGTTTTTCTCAAAATCTGACAGTTTTGCAAATAGAATATCAGTCTTTTATTATTTATTTTGCATTTTGTTTAAAGCACAGAAGGGTGAAATATTCAACTGTGTTCCCTAAATTTAAGATCATAACCTATTAAGTCACAGACATATAGTGTTGAGCCAATATTTACCTCCCAGAGCCAGCCTAAACAAAGTGAAAACAACATTCCCAGGCATTTCCGTTGCAGAATGATCATGAAGCCTGTCTCTCCTAAAGTCTAAATCCTAAGCCTAAATATTTGCTGTTCTAAATTGAGATAAAGCCATGTCTGTAATCATATTATCTGCTCTTCTCCATGCTCACCATAAATGCCAAAGGGTAATTCTTCCTAGAAAAATCAATCTTTTGTGATAATATGCAATGTGTTTTTAATTAATGAAGTTGCTCTTTGCTGGCAGAGTGGAAGTATCTTATCGTCACATGCTGGGGGAATTCATGCAAGGTCCTGTCTGTGCATGCTGATTCCTGGAGCCAAAGAAAAATCTCCTTTCATTAACTTCTCTGCTTAACTAGCCTACTTATTAAGAACCAAGCCATCAGTCATGCTGGATAACCATATCAGATATAATGGACGCCAGAAGCTGATGAAATACTTTAGCTGGAGCAATGACCAGTTTTGTTATTATAAGTTATGGTTTATCTCCAGCGCAGAGGGGTAAAAAGTCATTTATGGTTGCTCAATATTCTTGGGTAAATTATTACTGTCATCTGAATCTAGTGGTAGAAAAGAAGATTTTTATTTATTTGTTTGTTTGCTTTGTTTTAAAGTAGAAAAATGGTCTTTTGGTTGCAGGCGATGGAAACGAGTCTGACTTCATGGCTGTTGCTCACTGGAGTGAGTCACTATTCTTTTTTACTTAATCTGATACTTGGAACAAGTCACCTACTATCCCCAAGACTCTCTTAGGTTAAGAGTTCCCACTTCATGATGAACTCACAACATAAAGTATTGAAAGACATTGTGGGCTATACAGATAAATATATCATTATTCTTTCTTGAAATGATAATTATTTTATATTTACAGACTCCAATAAAGTAAAAGCTTGAAATAAACATTCCTAAATGTTCCTAAAGAGAAATAATAACTAAAGTTTTTTTTTAATTTTAATTGCCAAAGGTCAGATATTAGAATGTAACCCTGATCAACAAAGTCTCCTTTTGATTTTTCCACTGGAATGTAGTCAAAATTAAATGCAGGCATGAAATGTGGGGAATTTTCTGATAACGGGGACAGAGGGGTATTTATTGTTTCAGAAAGCACTTCCTCAAAACACTTATAACTATGAAGCCAATAAAATGATAGGTTCAAAGATAAGTATATTGGAAGGAAGGAATGACCATTGCAACACAGAGCCAAACGCCCTGGAATCACTCTCCCTTGTATTATTAAGCAAATTTTTGCATCAATGCAAAGAGTCAAAGCAAAAGTTCCCTGATTTGCTTATGCAACACCCAGCAACTGAGCAATGGAAACTTAAAGTAAGGGCAATTAAAGTAAAGTGAAATCAAAGTAACTATTTTTTATCATATAAGTACAGCCCATGTTGATTCATCAATAAAATGGATAATTTCATAAGCACTGAGCACTCTTAAAATGTTTGGAGGGTTAAAAGGATGATGTTTATAAGTAGTATGTCAGTCAACTGAGAATTAAAACCCATGCAAGTCTGGTACACCATGGGAAATGCATAAAATAAAGTAATTGCAGATAAATAATAAAGTAATTATAAGGATACTATTGTCATAACATAATCACAATAACATCTACAGATCTAGGAATTTATAAAGATAATTGAGACAAATTAGATGAGAGAAAATTGAAATGATGCTAATGGGAGGCCCATATCTTCTTCACTCATTTTCTTGGATACAGCGTAGAAAAGAATAATTTCTGGGTAATTTCCATCTGATTTGCTAGAATGGATCTGCTGAACCACTGATTTCCCTGCATTTTTTTTCATAATCTGCATTCTTTTCATGATTTCTTTGCTTCCCACTCTGTATGGCCAAACTTCCTCCATCCTTCAAAGTCCACAGGAAATAGCAGGTCACCCACAGAGCTCCCTTTGTCTACTTCACATATCTTCTCTCCTTCCATGTGCCCTGTAATGGCAAACTCCACAAGGGCTAAATCTAAAATGTATTCAGTTTTGTGTCCCCCGTTTCTCTGAGCAGTACTTTCTTATTTCCAATGTAGCCCACACAAAATTGATCAAACAATCAGAGTGAAACTCTTGAGATGCCATTGCTGAGTGTGTGTTGCAGGGTGTGGAAAAGGAAATGTTGATGATATTGACCATTTGGTGTAAGGAAATTTGATTCAGGGCCCTGTAAGGATCTTGCCCTTCCTTAATAATGAGTAAATACACCAACACTGGCAGATCAAATAGGAACACGTGACAGAATGATCTCAAGCACCATGTAACTGTTTTATTTCCAGCATATTAAAGGACAATAAATATCTTATCAAAGATAATAGAGACTTTATAATTCAAAATAAACTGAAAAAGTAATGTAGAACTCGCAAAGGGAACACACATGGAGAAAAGCAGGAACACCCAGGACCAGCCCAGCAGAAACTGACTGCTACATATTCCAAACAATTCCAGTCTGCTCTAGAACACAGACAGCACTTAACTGAGTGTTCTCATCAAAGTATCGCTGAAAATAATTTATAATGTACTATGAAAACTGTGCCGTGTAATGTATGTAACTTTCTATAAATTAGAATGAGAAAGACCCTACAGTCAAATGTAAGGGATTATCACTGCCATTTTACAGATTTGGTCACTATTAAAGTTTCTATTGAACTTATTATATACATAGTTAAAGAATTTATTTAGATGTTATCCATTCATTCTTAGCTTTATTCACTTATTTGATATAAACTTGTTGAGTACACACCATCAAATGCTGTCTACATGACTAGGATACAGAAAGAAAACAAAAACAAATGTCCCTGTCCACAGAGACTGTGGACCAACATTTCACATTTCTTTGGTAATCTTCACATGAAGATTCCTATATTCACCTATGTGGCATTGGAACTAAAGGACATGATGGCACATCGGATGGAGAACCAGGTACTTCATTTGGAGAAAGTGCTGCCCCATCCCCAACCCCCTACCCACCACTCAGACTGTACAAATCTTGGGTAAGCTGTGGTATGTGTTCGATACCACAAATAGCATGTAAGTAGAGACTGGGAGCTTTAACAGCCAGACAAAATGTTTTCCAAGAAATCAGAAAAATATGTTTTGTTCTCTACCCAACCATCCTGAAAATCATACCCTCCTCTTCCAGGCCAGAATCAGCAATTCTGTTACCAGAAACTGTGGTTACTCAAAGATGACCAGAGATTCCTAGTAGGTTATATAAATTCATACACTAGTAGGTTATTATATAAATTCATACACATGACCTCTTCAGTCTAATTTATATACTCAAGTAAAAAGAGAAAAAGCAAAGAATGACAAGAAAACATTAAATAAAGAAAATAAATTCAATCAACAAGCAGAAAAACAAAAGTTCATGAAATACTGAAGTAAATATTAGGACAGTAAATATGTTAGTAGAAGCATAAAGTTCTCAGAGATATATTTAATATGGTATTATATTTATGCTACAGGCAATCTTTAATTGACTCTACTAGTGTTTATTCAAATAAACATTATTAATGGTATTAAGGACAGAAAAACAAGAAACCTTAGGTGGATGACATAACAGACTTTGATATACATACATATATATATATATATATGTATATATATATATATATGGTGAAGGAAAAGAAATGATGTGAAATGAAAAATAAAATAAGTAATTAATAATGGAAAAAGCTAAACAAAGTGTTATTTGCAATAAAGACAACAAAGATAATAACTATTTAAGAAAATCAAAAGATTGGAAGTTCGTTTTGGGACTCAATCTAGGAGCGTTTAGTTACAAATTAAATCTGGCCTCACCAAGGCAGCGATGCCCAATGATTTTGTGGCGAGAGATAGAGATACAGAGGGACACAGAGACAAAGACAGAGAGGAGCAGAGATGCCCACCAGGGGATCCAGCCCCCAAATGTGTGGTGTGTCCCACCCAGACAGTAGACATGGGAGTACAAAAGCCACTGTCAGACATGAAGACGTCAGACACCCCGAGAGAGGACTGCCATAAGCCCCATCTGTCTCCGGAGACTTAGCAAGGTCTATTGTGTTATTGCTTTAAGTCCTGCATCTAGGTGACTTGTCACAGGCTCTGGGCAACCAGAGCAGATCTGGGTATAGAATTCTTCTGAGCAAATTAGAAGATATGATGTGGTGGCATGGTGACCAGGTGACAGGGGGAGGTTAGAAGTGTTTTTGGTGTACCTAGGAGCAAGGAAGACCAGGAAGGAAGGTAAAGGGCATAATATTGGAACCTGAAGGACAGACAAGGTACTTTGTTATGAGAAGACAGATAATTTTAGCAATATGGACATATGCAGTGACCAGAAAAAAGAAAATGTAGGGAATGGTCTGGGGGAAATCTAGGCGAGTTGTGGAAAGTGACAATTTCTATATTTTAGTTATGTGTGATAACATGAGCATAAAGAAGTAAATGGAATAAAAAAGGAGAACACTTAATTTCCATGCAAATTTTAAGGAAAAAAGAAGCTTCCAGGACTCACAGATGTGAAAATAAAACTTGTGTATTGTTCTTAAAATGTGCAAATGGCAAACAATTCTAAAATGAAGAAAGAACCTCAAATTGAAGGTCAGTTTAGGCTTGTAAGATCATTTGCCAATTCCTCAGAAAGACTGAAGTCAGTGCCTCACCAATCCCTTCAGAGAGAGAGAGGAGGATTGATAATCAAAAGTCTGGGCCTCTCAGAGTCTGCCTGTTAAAAATATGGTACAACTAATATATATATTATGGGAAAATAGAAGACCTTTGGCCACAGAGCATGCACGTTCTCCCGTCGTGGAAATGACAGGAGACTGGGGTTTGGTGATGTGGGGGAGATACTGGATTAGGATAGGGACATATCATATTGTTACTACATATGCATTTATGATTCTATAACAACACGACTCCTCAACAAAATTTTAAAAAATAGGGCTTCTAAGAAGCTTAAGGACTTTGCCCTACCACCATCATATAGGAACCCAGAGTAGAGAGGAGCTTGTCTCAGAGAGATTTGTGGTTGAGCACCTGCTTAATGGAATACGACCAAAACTTGAAGGAGATCCCCAAATCTCTTAACATAATTGCTGTATAAAAAGATTACAAGCTTGGACTAAAATGAAAAAAAGATAATACACAATAAATCAAAGGTTTTGGACTGCCAGGGATGGTGCAGGGGGTAGGAGGCAGAATTCTAAGAAAACTTCCAAATCCCTAGTCCCTGGAAAATGCATACCTACCTCCAGCTCCTCAACCCTATACTGATGCAGCTGCACCTATCAAGAGATTTTGCAGATGTGATTATGGTCCTAAATCAACTGACCTTAAGGTGGGGGGTGATTGTCCAGGGGGCTCTTGTGCCATCAGATGGACTCCTTAACAGAAACAAGTATTCTCCAACCAGTGGAAGAAGACGGAGACCATAGGACTGTGAACTGTCCTCAGGCCACAGGGAAAGTCTTACAGGCAGCCTCTGGCAACAGAGGGCTGGCAGGAGAACATGGCAATGAATTCCACCAGCTACCAATGCATTTGGAAAACGATCCTGACCTGGGTTGAGAACCTGACCTGACCAACACCTTGGCTGCAGCCCTAGGAGACCCCAGGCAGAGAATCCAGCCACCCTGGGCCTGGACTTGGGGCCCACAGAGACAATAAACTGGTGTTGTTTATAAAGCCACTAATTTCTGGTAGTTACATAGGGGAATCAGACTGAGAAAACTACTCAGAGTCAAAAACCCATCATTCCTCATGGGAAAAGGATTATTCAGAGCTCACATAATTAAAAAAAAAAAAAAAAACATGAAAATGGGGACGCATTTCCAGGCAGAGGGCCTGGCCCTAGTGCATGGGCTCCGCAAGTGTGCGATGGGCTCTGAGGTGCTGCAGAACAGGACAGTAGTGCTCCCCCGACTCCAACTCTTTCCTGTAAGAGTCTGTGGCGATTGCTCTATTTCTGCTTCATAGTTATAAGGGGGAATGGAGGGGCAGAGAGCCAGTCCCTTTTGTCACCAGGTTTCAGATGAGGAGGAAGATCACCAAGAAACCTCACCTACATCCAGAACTGACTCAGAGACAATGGGACTTTGGAGGCTTGGGAGTATGAATGTCATTTCCATGACGGGAGAATGTGCGTACTCTGTGGCCAAAAGTCTGACTCTAGTGGTTTCAAAGCCCATCCCCCAATTTTTTAAGATCCCTCCCATTGGGAAATGGTCTCTGTTCCCTGCGCGAGCCATGGGTGGCCTATGTGACTACCCCAGTGTAGAAGTGATGCTAAGTGATGTCTGATGTTGGTTACAGAGGGCTGCAGCTCTGCCAGCTTCTTTGGGCCCTTTCTCATCATCCATCCTGCAAAATGCACTCCTCCCTCAGTTCACCATGTAGAGAGGTCACACAGGGACACCAGAGAGAGAGAGAAGAGAAAAGAGACCAAGGTTTCAGTGACTTTGATTCTTCTCAGTCCAGGACAAGACTTAGGAGTGAAGATAACTTTGAGAAGACCCTGTCCCCAGCTACTCTCTGATGCAACCACAGTCAGAGAGGCAGAATAAAGACAGACGCCCCATGCCATGTCAGGACCATGCTAATGAGAAAAATCAGAGATTGATTTTTTTTAACAAAATGAAAGATGAAGACAATCAAGCACGCAGCATCATCCAAGAGGATTCCTAGCACAGCAGGCACAGGGATGTATAGAGGATATTATTTTAAAAATCTCCTCGAACTGATAAAAACCTAGCCTCTACATTGAAATGGTTTTCAATTGCTCACATAAATGAGAGGACAAAGTGAATTGTGGTGGGATCCATTCTAGTAAAAATCTGAGCTCTGAAGATCAGCAAAAACACACTTTGTTTCATGTCTCCATTAGATCAAGAACTCCACTGGACTCCTTAGGTACTTACCCCAGCACCACACCTCTTTCCTGTGCAGGTTTTGTTTTGCCAAAGTGCATCATTATGCAATTTTTTTGAGGTGGGGGTAGAATTTTTGCATCCTGGGAAAGATCATAGCAAATTTCATAAAATGGAAAAATAGTGCCTAAAACAATTGTGTTCACGTTACATTTTGAGAACTGAAAAAGTCTGAGCAAATTCATGTCAAGAGCAAGGGTACTTCTGTGCATGTAAGAAATTACAACAAATGACCACAAAATCTGGTGTAAACTCTAAACTTTGATGACTTCTAGGCAGTTAAGAAATGCTCAAAGCACCAATGTAGGAAACATACAAATATTTGTGTTTTGCCTGAACACACAAGTAATCAAGATTAACTTGGTGTTTGTGTCTTGTACTGTTTTCTTGTCTGGCACTGCCCGCAGTGCACGCTGACCTTCTCCCCTCCTCTGTTCCTTGGTGCAAGAGGTGAGACAATCTGTCTGCTTTCTGTCTGCTAAATGAACTTGGTAATCACGAACCCACAGGGAACTTTAAATGAAGTGTAGGTGAAAAATCTTTACATAAAACACTAATTGCAAAAATGTAAGTTTTTTTATTTATTTTTTATTAGAAGTATATAGTGATACAGTTGAGGGGGAAACATTATCAAAACATTAGCAATCAATGGATATAAACTTTGTTATCCAGGGGAAATGCCAAAACATGGATGACCACCTTGGGTTTTACTTGTTGCAGTTTCCCCCAGAAGAACTCATGCGTTAAATGGGTAGCTCGTGGAGGAATGACATTGGCTTCTGGGATGGTTCCCCCAACTTCCCAATCTCCAAACTCCTATGAGTTCTTCATATACCATCCCCCCTCTCCATCCCCCTCCCTACACCTCCAAGTATCCTAGAGAGCAGCCCCCCTATTACTCTGAAAGTCATTCAATTTGAAGTTTTGTTAGGTTAGCCGTCAGCCCTACTGCTTCCCCATATATGCTAGATTCAACAGATGAGAGAAACCATTCGGCCCTTGAGTCTCTGAGCTTGGGAGACTTCACTAAGCATAGTTCTATCCATCTCCACCCATTTGATTTCAAATGCCATAATATCGTCCTCTCTAATAGCCGAGTAGTATTCCATAGTATATATGTACCAAAGCTTTTGTATCCACTTGTCAAGTGAGGGGCATCTGGGTTGGTTCCATAATCTGGCTATAGTAAATTGAGCTGCTATAAACATTGATGAAGCCACATCGCTATAATACGCTGATTCTAAGTCTTTTGGGAAAATTCCCAGGAGTGGGATAGCTGGATCATAAGGTGGTTCCATCCTTAATTTTTTGAGGATTCTCCATAGAGCTTTCCACAGTGGCTGAACCAGCTTGCAGTCCCACCAGCAGTGTAATAGTGTTCTTCTTTTCCCACAGCCCCTCCAACATCTGTCATTGTTTGTATTCTTCATTTTTGCCACTCTAACAGAAGTGAGGTGGTATCTCATGGAAGTTTTGATTTGCATTTCCCTTATAACTAATGATGTAGAACATTTTCTCATATATTTGTGGGCTTTCTGGACTTCCACTGGAGAGAAGTTCCTTTTGAGTTCTTTAGCCCATTTATCGATTGGATTATTTGCCAATTTGGACTTTAGTTTCTTTAGTTCCCTGTATATTCTGGATATTAGCCCTCTGTCCAAGGTGTAGCAGTCAAAAATTTTCTCCCTCTTTTGCGAACCCTATGTCGTTCTTTAAAGACATAGAAAAAGCAATTCTCAAATTCATTTGGAACAACAAGAAACCAAGAATTGCCAAAGCACTACCAAGCAAGAAAGATGAAACAGGCGGTTTTGCCATTCCAGATCTAAAACTATACTATAGGGCCATAGTAACAAATACAGCATGGTACTGGTATCAAGACAGGGAAGAAGACCAATGGAATAGAATAGAAGACCCCGAAACAAATCCTCAAATCTTTAAACAACTGATTTTTGACAAAGGGGGACAAAATATTACATGGAGAAGTGACAGCCTCTTCAACAAATGGTGCTGGACAAACTGGTCATCCACCTGCAGAAAGTTGAAATTAGAACCATATCTTTCTCCTTGCACAACAATCAAATCAAAATGGATCAAGGAGCTTGGTATCAAACCAGCTACGTTGCAATTGATAGAAGAAAAAATTGGTCCAACACTTCAACATTTGGGAGTAGGCAAAGACTTTCTCAACAGGTCTATGAAAGTGAAGGAAGTAAAGTCAAAAATCAGTGAATGGGATTTCATAAAGCTAAAAAGCTTTGTACTGCCAAGGAAACAATCAAAAGAGTCAAGAGGTTTCCTACAGAAATGGAGAGTATCATGGACTATGATTCCTCAGACAAGGGTCTCATATCCAGAATCTATAAAATACTCAAAAATGTCAGCTATAAAAACACCAACAGCCCAATTGATAAATGGGCCAAAGAGCTAAATAGAAACTTCTCACCAGAGGACATTGATCAAGCCAATGAGTACATGAGAAAGTGCTCTAAATCTTTAGTAATCAGAGAAATGCAAATGAAAACCACATTAAGATATCACCTTACACCAGTCAGAATGGCAAAGATGAAGAAAATAAACAACAATAGATGCTGGAGGGGCTGTGGAGAGATAGGCACACTAACACACTGTTGGTGGAGCTGCAGACTGGTACAGCCCCTCTGGAAAGCAG
>PVKS010031937.1:0-23010 GCA_004027875.1 Aplodontia rufa
ATCATTTCTTTCCTCACTCTAAATTTCTTAGCAACTGGTTTCTACGACATTGTTAAACATAGCTATGGACTGGGTCCATTTTATAATCCCAATAAGTCCTATTGGGTCCTGGCCAAGTGCTATCAATAGCCATGACCCTTACCTCATCTGGGTTCCCTTCTTCTTGCTGTCACCCTGGCCAGCACTGAATGCCACTTCAGCTCTGTCTTCTTGGATTCCTTCACCTCTGCAAATGGGGCTCCAGTCTCTGCAGAGGTTCTGAAGCCACAGAGCAGCTGCCAACACCTGGAACTCTCCTCCTGCACATCTGAGCCCAGTGTCATTGAAACATTGAGGGGTCCATTTATTTAGAACTTAAACCATCTAACTCTCCAGTTTTCTCCTTTATAACTTTTTCTTAGCACCATGACTCCATATAACTACATATACAGCCACGCCCCTTGGCCACCCTTTCCATGCGTCATCCCGCATCCCAGACTGTGCCTACCTAGAGACAGCTCTGAAGAGAACTCCTACTTCTTTCAGAAGAGCAGCACTGGGGTTTTTCCTTCAAAGTAATTTTCTTTATACTTACACTCTCTTTTCATCTGTTCTTTCTAGCTAGGTGCATTGGTGCACACCTGTAATCCCAGTGACTTGGGAGGCTGAGGCAGGAGGACCACAAGTTCAAAGCCAGCCTCAGCAATTCAGCAAGGCCCTAAGCAACTTAGTGAGACCCTGTCTAAAACAAAAAAGAAAAGAAAAAGTCATCTGTTGTTCCTATTTTAATAAAGGGAGAGAGTAAAAAAATAAGGAGGACATAAGCCACAGAACGCAGAGACAGATGCTCATGCTTGAATCCTCCAAGGCAGGGGAGATGTCTCTCAGCATGGACCCTCTCTGAGCATGTTCACTGGAGACCTTCCAGTTTGCAGTCTCTCTGCTGATTCACTTGGGCAGCTCTATGATGGGGATACGGGGAGGACAGCAGATTTCCTGCTCCACCAGAGGATGTGCGTCCCTTTGGCATGGCCCCTTGATGAGACAGTTAGGATTGGGCTGGAGCAGTGGCTCAGTGGTTACAGCGCTTGCCTGACATGCACAAGGATGCGGGTTCAAACCCAGCACCATGTACGCACCATAGTGTCAGAGCAACAAAGCAACGTGGAAAACTAAACAAAATTGATTCCTTCTCTCTCTCTCTCCCCCTCACTGTCCCTTGCTCTTTAAAAAAAAAAAGACAGGACCACCACGGGCCAGAAACCTGTTTCCTAGTCTCACTGTTACCACTGGAACCTAAGGAGAGAATCCTCAGGGCTGGATCCCCAGTGCTGGAGAATAAAACGGATAATGGAGGGACAGAGCTGGGCATGCATGGTCTTAGAAAGCACCACAGGCATTTCTGCTGCATCCACGAATCTCAGGTGCCGGAGAGACCCCTGCGTCCTGTGCATCCTAGGGCCAGATATTCCAGACGTTAGAGATGAGCAGCTGTAGTGAGAAAGCTAAGAACATCCCCATGTAGTAATCCCCTCTCCCTGCAGCAGCACATTCCCATAGATTGAGTAGCTGAAAGCAACACTACTTTATGGCCTTATTGTTCTGTAGATAAGAATCTGAAATCGCTATACCTAAGGTATAGCTATACCTAAGGTATCTGCAGGTCTGTGTTCCTTCTAGAGGCTCCAAAAGGCTCTCCAGCAGAATCTGTCCCCTGGCCCTTTCCAGCTTCAGCTTCTACAGGGCACCTACTTTGGCCTATGGCCCTGCCTGGAATGACATCATTCCCCCTCTGCCTCTCTGGTTCCGGCTCCCACCTCCCTTGTGATTCCATTAAACTGAGCTCACCAAGATGATCTAGGACAACCTCTCCCACCTGAAGATCCTGAACTTCATGTGCAGAATCCCTGTAAGATAGCAGTCAGTGGTTCTGGGGATTAGACGTGGACATGTTTGGGAGGGTGGGGACATTATTCTGCCTATCACACAACAGGTGTCTGCCAGAGGATTCTCTCATTATCAAAGTCTCAAAAACAACTTTGGCTTCAGTCAGTTGCTCTTACTGTTTGCTCCTTACTTCCGCTCCTATATTTCCTGGTTAAAGTTCTCCTATTTCTTGCATGTGCAGATCTGTAGTTCTGGATAAGGCATCATGCTCATTTCTAAACACACTGCATTTGGCATGCACAAAAGAAAAATAATTTCAAAGTCTAAGTTTACCAACTTTGCACACAACAAGCTTAGGAAACTCGACAGCCGAATACTGTCAATCAGCATTCCTGGCACGTTTGCTCATTAAATGCTACGCAAGTCAAGCAGGACTTCATCGCTGTTGAAATAGCAAATCTGCACATTTTGTGTGATTCAAAATATTTGTAATAGAACTGCGACTAAATATATAAGCATGGCTTTGGTCCTCACACACAATTCTTTCTTGGTAGTGAAGGAAAGTATCATACCCAGCAGTATAGCTCTGGGGAGTTTTGCCCACAATAATAGAATATTTTGGAGAGTAAAGAGAGAGAAGGAGGAGAAGGCAATTGTAAAACTAAGGGAACGGGATATGGAGCTTTATTTGCGAAGAGAAAAACAGCTGGAGATACACTGGGGTTGTTAGAGAAAATAAGAAAGTTTCTTGGAAATTAAATTCAGGGAAGATGAAATTGAAAGCAAAAGGAAATGAAAATTCTCTCTGATTTAAAGAAGGCACATTTAAGAAAAAGTGAAGGGATGGTAAACATTTCTCAGATAACTTTACATATTTCTTGTTTTGTGAATGGCCTGTTCTCCTTTATTTGTTTTTCTATTACAGTGTTCATCTTTTTTATTTATTTATAAGCACTCTTTGTGTTTTAGGGCTATTAACCTTTATTTTTCTGGAACTCATACTGCAAGTGGATTTCCTATTGTCAATCTTGTTTGTAGGAGACATTTTTTCCCCTCTGTAGAACTTTTAAATTTGTTCTCAGTGAAATCTATAGTTTTTTCTTTATGCTTTGTGAATTTGTTGCTAAGTTCAGAAAGTCCTTGTATACAACAAGGTTATTAAAATTACATCCACTAGTCATTTTTAAATTTCCAGTAAAAAAGACATACAATTTGTAGCCTATCAGCTTCACTTATTCATTTCTTCAGCAAAATTTGTCAAGTGCCCATTATGAGACAAGCACTGTACTAAGAACTGAGGTTATGGGAATAAAGAAAACAGAAAAAATAAGTAAATAAAATTCTGCCCTTGCAGCGTTTATGTTGTATTGGGTCAAGACAACCAATCAAAAAGAGGAATAAGTAAACTGCATAACACATCAGGGAAAAAGGGCTATGGAATAAATTAAAGCTGGGAGGGTCAGGAATGCTGGAGGCTGGGGCATGCTGGGAAGTTCTGCTGAATTGACCATACTGAGATCTGGGGCTCCAGAAACAGCAGGAGCCCAGGAGTTGGAGCTTGGGTGGCCAGGGACAGGCTTGGGACCTACCATCTAGGGCCTGGTGGGCTGCTGTAAGTGCCTGGGCTTTCCCTCAGTGAGATGGGATGGTGCTATCATTTGGAACTTAAATGTCCCCCAAGGAAATGCAAATCAAAACTTCAATGAGATACCACCTCACTCCTGTTAGAGTGCAAAAATGAAAAATTCTAACAACAACAGATGCTGGAGGGGCTGTGGGAAAAGAGGAACACTGTTACACTGCTGATGGGACTGCAAACCGGTTCAGCCACTATGGAAAGCAGTGTGGAGAATCCTCAAAAAATTAAGGATGGAACCACTTTACGACCCAGCTATCCCACTCCTGGGTATTTTCCCAAAAGAGTTAGAATCAGCATATTATAGTGATGTGGCTTCATCAAGGTTTATAGCAGCTCAATTTACTATAGCTAGACTATGGAACCAATCCAGATGCTCCTCACTTGACGAGTGGATACAAAAACTTTGGGACATATACACAATGGAATACTACTCAGCCATTAGAGAAGATGATATTATGGCTTTTGATATCAAATGGATGGAGATGGAAAAAATTATGCTAAGTGAAGTATCCCAATCTCAGAGACTCAAGGGCTGAATGGTTTCTCTCATATGTGGATGCTAGAATACATCGGGAAGCAGTATGTTAGACTGCTAAGCTAACAACTTCAAATTTTATGATTCTCAACGCAACAGGGGGATAACTCCCTGGGTTACTTGGAGGTGTAAGGTGGGGGACAGGGTGGGGGGAGAGTGTAGGAAGAACTCCTTGGAGAGTGGAGGGTGGGAATATGGGGGAATCATCTCAGAAGGAGATCTCTGACCTCCATGAGATATCCACTTAACTCAGCGGTTCTTCTGGGAGAAACAGCAACATGGGGAACCTAAGCTGGGCATCCATGACATGGCATTAGCCCTGGATAACTAAGTATATATACATTGGTTCTTGAATGTTTGATAATGTTTCCCCCTCAATTGTACCTCCATATCCATCTAATAAAAAAAAATGCTCCCCAAGGCTGATGGGTGAAAGGTTTGGTTCCCAGAGTGATACTACTAGGAAGCAGGGCCCAGTGGGAGGTCTTCTGTTTACTGAGGGTGAGCACCTGAAGAAGATTATGGTTCCCCACTCTCTTCTCTTATTCTCATTTTTGCTTCCTGAACAGTGTAGCTCCACCACACACTCCACCATGATGTGTTACCTCACTACAGGCCCAAAGAAATAGGACCACCAATCATGGATGGAATTTCTGAAGCTATAAGTTAAAGTAAGTAAACCTTTTCTCTTTATAAGCTGATTACTTTGGGTATTTATTATAGCAACAGAAAGCTGACTAACAGAGATAGCTTTGGAGGATTTTGAATAGAAAGTGATATAATCTTACAAATTATTAGAAACACTGGCTTTCCTGTTGAGAATAGGCTTCTGTAAACAGGACAACCTGTTAGGGGACCACTCCAGTAATCCAGGTGGGAGATGATGCTGACTTAGGTCTTGCAGCAGCAGAGGATCGGATGCAAGACCTGAGCGAAAGGTAAGAGCCAAAAAATGGCCTCAAGCACTTTGGCCTGAGCAACCAGGTGGACAGAGTAGCCATTAACTGTGAAAGAAAGGCTGCAAGTGAAGCAGACTTGGGGTGGAGGAGGTTGAGGGGTGTCCTTCTACACATGTTGGCTTTAGGATACCTACTAGGAAACAGAGTTGAGTTGTCAAATAGCTAGACTCACAAGGTGAAGTTCACAGCCCTCTCCCATCTCCAAACTGTAGGCGTGCAACTGGGAATCAGCACATGGGTGGACTTTAAGACCATGCGACATGCTTACCCAGACACTGAAAGGATTAAGAACCTTGACAACGCTGAATATCAACAGGTGTGCCAAAAAAGCACATTCTCCAGTGCCCTCCTGTCTGCATCAGGACTATCCCTTTGGCAAGCAGTTACCAACAAGTATCAAACTTTAAACATGCATGCCTTTGATCCAGCCATCCCATTTTTAGGAATTCATTTTAAAAAAGAACCAACTGGGGGAATAAAAATAAGAATGTTTGAGTAATTAATTATTATAGTAAAAAGCCAGAAACAATTTTACAACAACACGACTCCTTAATAAAGAAATTTTTAAAGGGAGTGTGTTACTATGACATACACATAATCCACGCTGTATGGCCATTTAAACTTGAAATAGAAAGATTTGTATCCATTTGTACTGTGGAATCTGTAATTCACTAAGCAGCAAATACAATATGATTTATATTATTTTGGGTTTTGTTTTTGTTTGTATTTTGGATTTGTTTCTGTTTTCTACTTTCTAGTTTAGGCTACACCCTAGGAGGAGAAAAGTGTTCTAATCAGGAATCTACACCCAGGGGTGGTCAGGTAGCGTTTTATCAAAGAGGCCCCAATCCAGAAGCGATTACTAACAGCCCTTCTGAAATCCACATCTCTACTCAACAAGAAAGGTCTTGCCAGTTAGCACATGGAGTTTCAGAAACGGGTTTTCGTAGGGGAAACTAATGGAGTGTTAATGGGCACAATGGATATTAGAAATGGGCGGTCACTGGGGAAACTCGTGAAATTCAGTATCTGAATCTGCTTAAATGTTTAGACACTTCCTTCCTTGGCAGAAATTACGCAGAAAGGCCTACGGCCTCTGGAGCCCTATACGGAGCCGCCAGTTTGAAGGCTTCCAGTTGACTATTGCCAACTCTAAAGGTGAGAGAAACCTCTCTGAGCAGGAGGATTTGCCTTCGTGGAAACTTTCATTAAGTTGTGATTGGCATGCCCACGGGGGAAATGATGGCACTGCAGTTCTATGTACTGTTTTGCCAGTGATTCCTCAATGTCTACACATGTGGTAGAATGAGTTCTGAGATCCACTTTCAAAGTAACCTGGGATCGAGTTTGTGGGGCACACCTTACACTCAATCCCTCTCACTTGTCACACAGCTACATAATTTTTTTTAAACTCAGAAGAACCTAAGGGTTCCATAGGACTCAGGCAAGCTGTCAGGTGTCAGCTTAGGAACAGGTGAGCAGGTCCCATGTTCCCCAGGTGCCTGCATGCTAAGGGCTAGAGATTCTTGGGAGGAAAGCAAAGGGTTGACATTTGGTGGGTTGGTTCTCATAATAAGGGAGAAAAAAAGAAAGCTAAAAGTTGCCTTTTAAAGAGTGAAGTAAAAATAGAAAGTAGGGGAAAAATGGAATGTGGAAAGAGGCCGGAAGTAGGGGGAGATGGGAGAAAACATCCAGGGAATTTTATCAATGTAGCCAGCTGGTGAGAAATTGATCCATCACCCCAAGTACTTTCTTTCTTATTTATTTATTTATTTATTTTTAGTAATAGGATTTGGGTCCTAAATTACCTAGAAAATTGCTTCTACCTTTTTTATGAACCCTCTCAAGATCAGTCATTGTGTCTTAAGTCACCAAATACATTTGGATATGCACAAACTTTGAAAAATCTTCCCTTAGTCAGCTCCATGGAGTTTGTTCCAGCATTTGTTTTGAGTAGTAAGATGTTATTCTTAGTCGTTCAAGTCACTAACATTGCACATTGATTCCTGAATCTGCCTTCCCCTTCCTCTCTCCCTGCCCTATTTAAGGTCCTCTCTGATTCATTTCCCTCGACCACGTTTTTCACTTCCTTCTCTGTTGCTCTGTGCTCCCCTACTCCATCTCTGTCTCCTTATTCCTATTCTCTCACAATCCCAGGTGTTCAAAGAAAATAATAGTTAAGTTTAAGAAGTAGTCTGGCCAGCACCACTGAAAGGGCAGGTTTCCCTACGCTCTCACCTTTTGTGAAGACTGGACAAAATAATAATCAAACAAGGTTTCCCCAGAGCCCTTCTCCCAGCTTTAAGTAGGCAGAATAGAAGCAGATATGGGGGACAGAGTGGGGGCTAAATCACAAAACCCAGGAATGCAAGCCTCACAGCATTCTGATAAGAATGTCCTGCACCACTATTTTCTATTCAAACAGCACTTTCGAAAATGCTATTTGATTTTAAACTCCCCAGTCCCTGTCTGAATGAACATATGTTAGCACACAGATTATTCCCCTTTGAAAATACCCACTGCCCTGTGAACCAGCAGGAAAGGGAAATTGCTGCCAGGGGGTGGGCCACAGACATGAGCTGCCTGACCCTCTTAACTGCTCTAAGTGGCTGCCTATTTCTTTGCTGGTATCTTTCTTCCCCTCCTGCTGCTATTACGCTTGTTTCTGCCTTGCAAGGACATGTCATTTTACTTCCACACTCTCTCTCCCCCTTCTTAATTGGCCTGCAGTAAAATATAAATTGTCCCACTGTACTTTATTATTAGCCATTTGATGGGCCCAAAAAAAAAATGCCTGATAAGTACTGCTAGAGGATATTAATCAGGCTGCTGACTCTCCTGAGCACCCACTTGCACACCTGGACTCCTGGATGGGGCCAGTGGGTGGCTATCGTGGCCCCTTCGCATGAGAGTATTTAGCTGGTCACTGCCTCTCCATTAACAAAGAAACAACCAAAAGGTGTGGCATCTGACCTGCAGGAGCCAAATCACAGCCCAGATTCCTCCTCTGCCCGTTAGCTCCAATGCCTGCTATAATTAATGACATGGAAAGTCCATCTCGTTCCCTCCCCCTCCCCAGGTACTAGACCGGTACTAGACCGTGGAAAGAATGCCGGATATCAAACAGCAGCTAAGCATAGCAATCTTCTCCAAAGTCTCGTGGTTTGACAAGGACAGCCCGCTTCCTTAGAAGCAAAATCCAGGAAAATTTCAGTCGCGGACAGCATGATCCAACAGAGAGGTTGCAGCTAGACAAGCTTAGGGAGGCTACTCCTGGATGTACCCTCTGCCCAGCGGTGCCCACCCTCCATACATCATCATATGTTTCAATAGGGACCACTCCGCTCATCAAGTAAATGTTAATGCTGGGCTGGAGCCATGGCTCAGTGGTTACAGAACTTGCCTGGCATGCGCAAGTATGCAAGTTCGAACCCCAGCACCACGTACACAGTGAAGTGTCAGAGGAGCAAAAGTCACATGAAAAACTAAATAAAAATTGCTTCTCTTCTCTTCCTCTCTCTCTCACTGTCCCTCTTCTTTAAAAATAAATCAATACATACATAAATGCTATTGCTGCAGGAGTCATAGAGCTTTGTTGTGAGATTTCAGTTGCACCAAGCTCTGTTCTTTGTATAAAGCTCACCACCAGCTTTCTGCTATCAAATATCTTAGAATTTGTATCACTACTGTGTGCTCTGAAACATGAAAATGGACAAAGGTAAAATCGTTTCAACAAAATAAAAAGCAAATTAGCAGAACAAATAAGCCAATTCCAACCTAATGTCTGCCTTAACTTACTCATTCAGCACCTAACCGGGCACCTCTGAGCCAGTCTGTCTTGTTTTTTACTGAGCTTAATGCTGTACGCCCATTCCACGTGGAATCTGAAGGAACTTCCATTTCATGTTTAACTTACAAGTTTAATGCCTCATTTACTGTTTGTCTAAGGTCCTGTTTTCTCTGTCATGTGGCATTTCATCAAAATCTCTATTTTTTTTTTATAAATGTTCATGAGTTCCAAGTTTTTGTGGCCACAGCAATTTTTTAGGAAGGCTTTTTAGCTTCAAAGGAATATTTCAATTACAAAGCATTCAATGCAGTAATTATCAGATTAGAAAGACTCCCCAAATAGGCCTCGCTTTCTGGTATTATTGTGACTTCGGTTTCGACCACAGAAGCACACACATCATATGTAGATGCCACACCCTCCTGCATTGTGCCACTCCAGATCCGTCCATGTACACTGAGCACGCGGGAGATTTCATGCCTCATTCCTTTCGGGAAATCACATCCTCTTAGGCAGTGAACCCATAGCCCAGCAGTCTGTGCGCAGAGGGAGCAGAACTCAGGAAACAACATTCAAACCCATAAAGAGAAGGAAAAGGAGCAGTGAGCTAGAGTCAAACGCTAAACCATAAAGTAACAGCTTGGTGATGAGGAAAACAGCATCAGCTCGTGCCGAACTGGGAGACCCTGATTGGATCCCCACCGCTGCAAAAAGACAAAAGAAGATATCACAGAAGTCAAAGAAAAAAAGACGCACACAGGACAAGCTTCCATGAGGGAGACCAGGAAGCACTGAGGAGTAGACGCTTACCAAAAACATGGTAGACCCCACAGGAAACAGGATGACACTCAGCGGCCATGCGCTGGTCAGTTTAGCTGATAGACCAGTTGAGGACAGACACTGTGACTGTGTGTCACTCCCTATTATCCTAGCATCTAGCACAGCACTAGTTAGCTAGAAGGGTAAAGAGCTAGATAGAATATATAAAAAGCATTAAGTAGCCTCCCAGTGTTATGGTTTGGATATAAAGTGTCCCCCACATGCTCCTGTGTTAATTCAGGAACATTCAGAGGTGAACTGATTAGATTATGAGAGCTGCGATCTGATCATCCAATCCCTGTCTACATGGACTAACTGGAGGATATTTGTTGACAGGTGGAGCGTGGCAGGAGGAGGTGGGTCACTGGGGACATGAGTGAAAGGGTTCATCTTCTCTGTGGCCTCTTCCCCTCTTTCTGTGCTTCCTGGCTTCCATGAACAAATCAGCACTCCTTATCCAAGACGCCTTCCAACATGATGTTCTGCCTCACCTTGGGCCCACAGCAAGAGTGTCAACGCCCCCAGGAATTGAGCCTCTGAAACCATGAGCCAAAATAAACAATTCCTCCTCTAAGCTGTTCTTGTCGGGTGTTTTAATCACGGGGATGCAAAGCTGGTTAACACACTAAGTATATTTTTATATTTTTCTACCTGAAGCATAGGAAATAACATTCAAAAAAACAGTACACACATAGAGTGCACTTGTCAGTAGAAGCCTCGGTTGAATGCGATGTTCAGGAGTCAATGTGGAGGAAGAAAAATGAAGTGGACAGAACGTTAACAGAAGAAGATCTGACCTCCGATTCTGCGGTGGCCTGAGGTGACCCATCACTTCTCTGAACCTTAGCCTCTAACACAGTAAAACTAAGAGAGCGGCTTGGGATTTTTTCCTAATTACAAAATTTTGTGCATGACATCTTTATTATTATTCCATTTTAAACCTTACCCTTTACCCATGCAAGCAAAGATCTTGCCCTAGATATCAGGCCCTCCTGACCCCTTTTTCTGTTCTCTGGCTGCAAGTAACCTTGCACAGAAGCCTGTCCTTGTAGAAATGCCCATTTGTTCCAAACTATCATTCCTGTGGTGCAGCTGGTCTCTGTGGAGGATTATAAGGAAGTAGGTTATTTGATTAACTGGACTGTCTCTTTTTCTTACCCAGTGAACTGGGTTAGTGAGAGGCACGTCTTCTAGTCACCCTCTGGGTGCACTCTCCACTGCTTAACCGGAGGGACTGCATCAACAAGCTCCTGTGCCCTCTGCCAATGGAAGCGCTAACAGGAAATTGGAGAAGGAAGAGGAGAGCAAGGTTGGTGCATGGCTTTCCCTGGCTGCCTCCTGGAGGTTTCCTGGGGCTGAGGACACCTTCATTGGAGGCCACTGCTCCTCTTGGGGGCCATGCTCTACAAAGCTCTCTCTTCCTACAGGTTTGGAAGTCGTATGAGTAATGTCTCTTGTCCCCCACACCCGTTCAGCCCCAGGGTGGTGGAAAAGGCTCAACTGTTGCCAACTCCAACTTCCATGCGCCCACGCCCTTTCAAATATACCTGCTTAGATTTTTCTGAAATTATCTGTTTGAGTGTTTCATTTATTTTCTGTTAAGTCCCTGATAGATATAAAGAGGCATTTCCGGGTTTTGTTTTGTTTCATGAAAATTAAATCTCTAGTTGATAGCAGAAGTCCTACAGTTTTATTTTGTTTTTAAGGCTGAGGTTCCTTCGTGGTCATTGGCCTATTTGTGGTCCAGCCCAGTGTCCTTCACCCTCTCCCAAATTCTGAAAGACTGTGATCCTTGGTCTAGGCCAGTCCAATTCTTCATTGGAATTTATTTACTAGAATTAAAACCACATCTAAACTTGAACATGAACTCAGGACTAATAAATCGAAATAATATGAACCCCCACAAAGTACATGTTAACACAGCACGTGTTATTTGCTCCACCTATTTTGAATCATCCACTTTAACCCTCAAATGAATAGACACCCATCAATCATCGTAAGAAGTTTCTTTTCTTTTCTTTCTTTCTTTTCTTTTCTTTTTTTTTTGAGAGAGGACAGAATCAACTTTATTTAGTTTTTCATGTGGTGTTCATTGCTCTGACACTTTGTTGTGTATGTGGTGCTGGGGTTCAAACCTGCATCCTCATGCATGCCAGGCAAGCGCCGCAACTGCTGAGCCACCACCCCTCCAGTTCCAGGAAGTTTCTCTTACAATGCAAGCACCCCCAAGCAAGCAATACCAGACAACGTCACCTGACCTCCTTGAATTTCCAAACAAGGCATGGCCAGAGGAGGCCAGGAAAGGGCCCTCAGTCAGGTGGATTCAGCAATGCTCATAACACACCCTGACTCTGACAGAAGCAGCTTTCGAGGAAGTCACACCAGCTACTTGACACATCTTTTTATATGGCGTGTAACCGGGGATTTTTTTTCTTGACCTGATTTTGTAATCACTTTGCTTAGCAAGCATCATATTTGGAAATCTGGGGGTTTCTATTCCACAGCAGCTTCTGAATATAGAGATGTTCTTCTTCTTCAGACATAGCGAATGTCTAATTCCTACCTCTAAATAGTCTAGGTTAATTGCCTTACTTAATATCCTACAGCAGCAAATTCTACAGCCTAATTTGATGTTACACTGGAGAAGAAATCTCTTAGTGTGAAATCGGGCCTGTAAGTTAGACTTGGGGGTAGGGGAGAGAGGTGCTATAGCATTCACCTCGTTCCCAAATAAATGTCATCTTGGTTAACCATCTCTGGAGAAAAACAAGCGCGTCTCCCTCTCCTCTTCACGAAGCCAACATGTATGTATCACCAAGCAGGAGCTGGCTCTGAGAAGCGCAGACACACAAACTTATATCTTTGTATATAAATCACGTCTCTTTCCTATGACAAGTCATGTCCAGGCAAAGCTTATTACAAATTCAGTTTGAAATCTCAAGAAGGAACAGGAAAAAAAAAAAAATAACAACAGCTTTATGGGGCTCTACTCAGGAAATGGTTTGAACTCATCCCAATTTTAAAGTTCCATTCTATACGGCACGCAGCTAAAACCCCATTTGCTGAGGGAACTGCCCTTACAGGGAAGGTGTGGCAAAGCCATCTGCTGCTTTATAGTGATGGTTTCCAGCCTTGTTTTTCTGCTCCTGCTATGAAATTGCACTAATCACAGAAGCAGACTGTTTGGCCAGGAAGCAGTGTCTGCCGGATACAAGTGAATTTCAGCCCACATGTACTGAAGCTGCAAGCTTAGTTTGCAATTTATGTGCAAGCGGTTTTGTATTTATTGATCTGGACTGAGTGCAGGTCCTATAGGGGAAATATGACAGATTTCATCTGTCTGACAGCCAAGTCTAATTGTATTTTCAGACTGAAATGACCGAAGACAAAAGTGCACATGTTGAGGGTCTTCACTCTGGTACCATATGGAGGATTAGATCCAGGGCTGTGGTCACTGTAAGTGTTCATTTTAATAACTACACTCACACGGCATCCTGAGCAGCTAAAGCAAGAGAGGCGAGCTTCTATTAATGCAAATCTGAATTAATAGCCCATCTGATTTCGCCTGAAGGTGGGTGGGCATTTGAAAGAGTGCCTTTTATAGACATGATGTGTCTAAAAGATGTGTCACATATTATTGATTCATCTAGACCGTGAAACTTCCAAGCCAAAAGTCAAATACTCCCCACAATGGCTGTCACTAAAATTATATCCAATATTTCTGGGAAGACTTGGCATCTTAAAAATCAAAAACCATCTTCTATAATCTTCCTTTCTAATTGTTCCTAATTGTGACCAATTGTGCCTGTGAGAACAGTGATCTCTCTGTGTCTGTTTATGTTTTCTCCCTCTCCCCCCCATTATATAATTGGGGACAGTTGACAATGAACATTAAGTCAAAAGAACATCACCAGGGGCTGAAGTGGTGGCTCCATAGTTATGGTGCTTGCCCAGCATGCGCAAGTACACGGGTTCAAACCCCAGCACCATATTCACAAGGAAGTGTTGGAGTAATGAAAACCACATGAAAAACTAAACAAAGTTGATTCTCTCTCTCTCTCTCTCTCTCTCTCTCTCCCTTCACTCTCCCTCCCCCTCTCTCACTGTCCTTCTCTCTTTAAAAAATAAAAAAAATGACCTAATACCTAGCCACCTAAAGGCTAGGTTCCACAAACAGTCATGCAGATCTCTGAACTCCAATTGGCCAATCTTTCAGGAACACTGTTGGACACTGTGTCCCTGCTTCTTGGCTTCAGGGATACTGCGTCATACAATCTTCCTCTCTCTCTGTCCACTCTCCTCACCTACAGAAGCAGCTGCTGTTCCCCTAACTGTGCATAGGCTGTAAAGGGCCACTTGCTGGCCCACAGTGTGGCTACATCACTTAACTCCTCCGAGTCTGTATTTATCATCTTTAAAATTTTTACTAACACTGTCAGAAAACAGGGACGATGCAGATATTGTTGTAAGGATCAAAATCACTAACATATATTAAAAAGCAAAATGGACTCAGATGCCTGATGAGAGGAGGCTTCCCTCCCTCTTCCCTGCTATCTTTAGATGGTCTCAGGGAAATCTTGTATTCATTGTTTCCACCTCATCTTATCTTCCAGAGGCACCTCGACAGCACCAACTCATCTATTATTCATTCCATTAACCCGATTATTATCTGTCAATCTATTATTATCCTAGGTTTTTCTCAAGTTCCAGGACTTGACTCTCCTATCAATGTTTCACAGTCAATACCAATGAAACCAAGCTCTGTTCGCTGTCTGCACCCTTTGCCGTGAGGTCCTGCAGCCTGGGCCCCTCCAGTTCCCCTTTCTATCTTCCTGTGATTGAATTGAGTCACTATCTTAACTCTTACATTCACAAAACTCTGGATCACTGTAAGCTGATCTGCTTCCTTCCCCCACGATCAGCTGGTCACCAGAGAGACCTGCTGTGTCACCCAACCTTCCAGACCCATCCTGTTCTCTCAGCTCCCAGAGTTGCCCTGGCCTACAGGCACTTCAAGTGGTACCAATTCAGGTCTCCAAGACGGGACTGGTCCACTCCATTAGGTGCCTATTGCTATAGAATGAATTGCCACAAATTTAGCTTCAAGCAACACAAATTTTACCTTATAGTCCCAGAGGACAGAAGTGGAAAATGGGCTTCACAGGGCTAAAACCAGGGTGTTGGAGGACTGTTCCCACAGTGGGACCTGTGTCCTTGCTTCAGCTTCCATAGCTCACCTGCATTCTTTGGGTGGTGACTCCTCTTCTACCATCCTCAAAGCCAATAGCGTAGCATTTTCCAACTCTCCCTGGACCCACCCAGATATCTAGGATAATCTATCTTCTAGACTCTTCATAATTTTTTCAAGGCACCTTTTGTCATATAAGGTGACATTTTCATAGTTTTTATCCCATGCAGGTTTGCTTCCACAGACCACACTGCTACCTTCGGCTTAGCTACCTGTGGGCAACTGGGCAGCTGGGGCAATGGAGTAAATCCAGCTGACGTTTGCGTAAGAAGACCACCCCCATGCACAAACTCATAAGCCCACATGCGTATGCAGACAAACGCAGCTCCTGATTCCTCTGTCTTTCATGTTGGGCAATTCAGAGGACATTCACAGAAGACCCACAAATTGAGGCAAACATTGTCAAATGAAGTTCTACAAGCATGGCTGGGGTGGTACCTCACCACACAGATGATGACTAGGGAGGATAAGGAAAGGTGTGGGCATACACAAGTTTGGCCAGAACCTTCTTTAAAGCCTACAGGACGGACTGTAAACTTCAAGAAAGGCAAAAGGAGAAGCTAAGAGATGACACAGATCCCTGCTGTTCTCTTCCCCAGAGGAGAAGAGAAACCAGTACAGGGCAGAGAGTTTGGTAGATTCCACTTGCTTCATAAAACCATGATACCTGGAGATTAGTCATCCGCCCCTCCCCTCCAAGCAAGGTCAAAAAGAGTGAGAAGTCCCATCAGGTTAATAGGTAACTCTGAACTGGGGAGAAGCCTCCCATCTAGACCATGGCGAAGAGAACACAATGGGATGGCACCAACAGTCACTGGAGAGTTTTCAGGGGCCTCAAGAAATCTATGGAAACTTTATTGAGCTTAGCATGGGAATAAAAGAAGACAGAAGCAGCTCTAAGACCAAGTCAGGGAGATCAAGAGGCTCTAGCCAGTCCAAGACCTCTGCAGAAGCTGACCCAACTCAACTGAGTCACATCACAGATAGTGGAGAGATACAGGAGACCAGACGTGCTTTGGACAACAGTGGAAGAAACTCAGAATATCTCAGAACTCCTTCCAGTCTTTCTCCTTGGAGCCTATGCCCAAGAGGAGCTATTCAGGAGGATTTTCAGGGCTTGAAAACATGCCTCCCTTCCCAGAAATGATCCCATTTATCAGACATGAAAGAGTGAATCTAATGGAACAAACTGCTTTAACCCATGAGCCAACACAACTGCCCTACGGAAAGGCCTACCAATAGGCACTCATGTTTAATTTGGAATTAATCATAGGGGAACTTTGGGAGTCTTGCTTAATATTTATATTCTTTCCTGCTTGAGTCTCAGTCTATCATTGTATCATTTATGACAGAAAAGTGGTGTGAACCTTTATTATATGAATTCTTCTGGATTGGGAAGATGAAATAAAATCATGGGAGAGATCAAACGGAGCTTGAGGTTTGAAGGATGGTGTGGTATCATAAAAATGTTTGTTCCTTGTCCCCAGTTCTTGGCACAGAGCTCTCAAAACCTTTATGAGTAATATGAGTATCTTTTGTTCAATTCAACCCTGTTCAACCACACCAGTTTATGCTAATGAGCTGATATAGGTTGAAGGACCTAGACAGCTCCAGGACTGGCCCAGTCATCAGAAACAGCAAACTTGTGACCAGAGCGAGGGAGATTTAGCCCCACTCTGCCCTTAGCCCCTGCATCTCACTCCCATCCCTTGCCCTTCTGAGAGGAAAGGGAGGTTGGAGACTCCATTGTAAAACCTCTTGCACAATGAGATTGAAGAAGTTCCAGTTCCGTGACCACACCGAGGTCCTGGGAGGGAAGGGAAGTACCTCACACCCACCACCACACTTTGCTGTGAATTTCTTCCATTTGTCTTCTCTTGCATTGAACTCATAATGATAAACCAGAAATCATTAAAAAAAAAGAGCTTTCCTGAGATCTATGAGTCATTCTAGCAAATTTTCAAACTTGGTGGGAGTAGGGTGTTGGAATCCCTGAATTTGTAGTTGCACAAACAGAAATATTAGTGGCCCCTGGACTTTCAACTGGACTCTTAAATGGGAGCCATCTCATGGGATTGAGCCCTAAATCTGCCTGATGTAAGCCAACTCCAGGAGTTAGTGTTAGAAAGGAATTGGATTTTTGGGTACCCAGTGGTGTGTCAGAGAACTGGTGCTAGAAAAGACACCACATATGTAGTGTCAGAGAGAATTAGAGAGATAGGTATAAAGGCTGAAAGGCAGTAACATTCTTGGCTGGAAGAATTTGAGTCCATACAAGTAACAGGAAGTATTGCCTTCAAGGAATCCTGTTGACACAGTTGGCAAACTAGGTCCATGAATATCAGCTCAGGAATTTGGACACCTTCCTGTAGTTTAAGTATAGTAAGCTACTGTAGACTTGAGAAGGAACCGATTTGGAAATTTCCCTTATCACAGAGGAAACTTCTAGCAAAGAAGCAACAACAAGAGCAAACTTATAAAATATATGTATATATTAAGTAAAAAACCAATTGCTTTTTTTTAACAAAATAGTCAATATCGTTAATTACTGTTAATATATAAAACCTTTCATAACTTACATTTAATTTCATTAAATTTTTGCCATGTAGCAGAAGTTAGTCTCATGGTGGAATTAGTATGACTTTAACAAATGATTTTAAATTAAAACACAAAATCTCAAGGACAATTCATGAATATGTTAGCATTTCTCTCCAGAACTATTGACTGGTTTTAGCCATAACATCAATTTTCAAAGAAATGAATAGCACCTAGGACACTCCCTTCCTCGAATCTGGGATTACTGTCAACTCAATTGAAATGAATTCTAAAGTCTGTCTCTAATGCTCCTTTTCACAGGTTTAGGATATGCATTTTGGAGTTTTGCACTGCCGGACATCCAATTTACACTGTTGTGAGGAGCTGCTAAGCAGTTTATCTTCTATCACTTCTAATGATCAAAACTGAATTCCAATGAAGCCTTTATGGTATTAATATTGTACTATTCTATGCAGCCTGTGGACCTGGTGAAAATGGGATAAAGTTTAAATGGCCAGCCTTATCAAACAGGGTTGCAAACAAACTATGATGCATAAAGCCCTAAAAATGGAGTCAGGCAGGGCTGACGCAGTGGTTCAGTGGTTACGGCTCTTGCCTAGCATGCATGAGTACGTGAGTTCAAATGTCAGCACCACATACACAACAAAGTGTCTGACCAACAAAAGCCACATGAAAAACTAAATAAAGTTGATTCTGTCTTTCTCTCTGTGTCCAGCTCTCTTTAAAAAAAAAAAATGGAGTCAGGCTTTATTGGCAAAAAACATTGATAAATACACAGGACATGAAACTAATCCATCTAAGCAAGAGCAAGAGGCCACTCCAAAAGGTTCAAACATTGGAGTGAACAGATAGAAAGGTGTCTCCACAAACAGACTCTGGAATCCAAGCTACACCAGAGGAGGTCTTGTGCCATTACATGAATTCCAAATCAACTTGCTATTTATTATTTCGTCCTACTGTGATATCCCAAACAACTCATTTTTTTCATTTTTCTTTCTTTCTGTTTTTTTTTTTTTTTTTTTTTTTTTTTTTTTTTTTTTTTTTTTTTTTTTTTTTTTTTTTTTTACATTTTTCCACCTCTAAAAGAGGCAGAGTTGGTGGTGGCTGTTGCCATGAACATCCAATGAATGATTCATTCTCGCTCAAGGGGAACCCGTGGGAAATGTTGCCAATAACTTGGTTTATTTCTCATCTTCCATTCTCAGCAGACAACATATTTGTCTATATTTTTACAAAGAGTCATAAATTTTTCAGTTAGTGTACAAATAATAGCATGATGTGATTTCCATTTGGTCTCCATCCTCGGGACTTTGGGAAGGGAGAAGGAAAATGTGGCTGTCTTTGATCAACTTCAATGTGGGGACCTTGATTTCTGCAGCCTGCTGGGAAGTGCTGGAAGAGGGTTGAAGAAGAGGGAGGGGCACAGTCACAAATCCTTAGACCCATCACCAAAGCAGCAGGTAGCACTTAGTCAGATGCCCCCAAACAAGGCCATGCCAGGACAGGAATGCCCAGCCCTGTCCTCCTGCTCTAAGTGCAGAGTGGGGCAGCAGGAAGAGAAGCAACACACAACTTCCTGTACATCTGAATCTCTCTCTCTCTCTCTCTCTCTTCCAACTTTGGCAAATTGCTTCACTCATGTAAAAATGAGAAAACACCTTTCAGAATTATTTTGAGATTTCATTCAAATATCACAGGAAAACACCACATCACAACACACAATACGTTTTCAGCAAATGTCACCTCCCAGCCTCCTTCAATGTCCCCATGGAAAGGATCGTTTGGAAAGGGGATCCTCCACGCTCCCCTTGCTACAAGCATAGGAATAACCATCACACTTACCAGGCCCTGGGCCCAGCCCCAAAAATTCAGTCCCAGTCACAGCCATCCATCTTAGCAGTCTACAAAAAGTATTGTGGACTACAAAATATTTGCCACTACATTACTGAACTCAGTATAAATATATTCAAATAGCGAGAAAATGTTCCGGGTCATCCAAGAGAATAAAACTGGGCCCCATTACTTTCTGACCATGCAATGGGACCAGCCTTCAATTAATGAGAATCCACTGAAGTTCTACAAAGCTCTCCTTTGCTACCTGGTAGAGGTGAGCAAGAGCTCAGAGAAGCGTGATTCTGCAGTTTCTATAACAGAAGCTCAACTCCCCCACATAGGCCCTTCCCTGCCCCACACTTGACCTCTGGGTGGCCTTTTGTCTGACCCACCAAGAGAGGAGCACTTGCTTATGCCTATTGGGGACACTATCCTGGGCCTTTTAGTCCATCTGAAGGCCTTCTGCAGCCATCCTAAAATCCTACTCCAGACACTTCCCTGCTCGACAATCAGACCTTTCCCCAGCATTTCACCGATTTCAATACTTGCCCCTTCTCAGATGAAGAAAAGCATTCTCTCCAAAGCACACTTTTGAAGCAATAAACAGCTCCCTCCTTGGTGGAAAAATAGACAATTTTCGAATAACCTTTGGAAGCATCTAAATAACCCACACATATTTATGGCTGAGTGACTCTCCGGATTGAAGGAACTTTAAGTCTGTGTTTGCAAAGATTTCCATTAACATCTTTGAGCAACCTCTCGTCTTATTTTAAAACAAATGGCTCACTCTACAGAACAGACTCCAGCCTGTTTGTTATCGGGATTTTCCCCTCCTCCCTGGCTTGGCAGAGATTTGATGTGAGGGTGAAACAGATGGCGACTCTTCACCCAGAGGTCTGGGGTCCTGGGATGCAGAAGCCTCCCAGGGGTGCAGGGTCAGCCTTTTTCTCATGGTTTAAATGAATCTCCATTTCACCCCTGCCCCAATCCTCCCTTGCAAGAGTAATTCCCCAAGAGGGGAAGGCGCTCATCTTCCTCCCACCCCCACACCGCGGCAGGAACGCTCTGTTTTTAAAGGGTTTGTTCTCAGGAGAAAATGCCATAAGCTATATTTATCTCTAACTAATCCATTTCTCCCTGTACTCCCAGATTAAGGAATTAATGACTGCTGCAGCTGCTGTCCTTAGCACATTAATTACTGTAAATTGGCTGCAGCCTCCAAAAAAATCCACTCGCCCACACTGGTGCGAGGACAAGGTTCTATGCAAGGCACGAGGCCCCTAACCTAAATAATAAATCAGTGTAGCACCAAGCCCCAGATCTACACAACGTGGGCACGCCGGGTTTCCACCCACAGGCTGGGGCCTGGAGGAAGGACCGGGGACAGGAGACAGAGGCAAAAAATGCACTTTATGCAAATTATTTTTCTCAAATATTTCTCAAATATTACGGAAAATGACTTTTTTTCATAAAAGCCAGCATCACTGCAAGCCCTTTAAGGTCTTTCTTCAGCACATGGGCTGTTTTCATGTGTGCTAAAATCCTAGAAGACAAGATATAATAAATAAAGGTGTTCAGAGCAGCACCCTGGGTACACCATGCCCTGTTAAAACAGCCACATGCTTTCCTCCTCAAAATACTTTCACATGCCATTTTCCTTCTCTCTCTGACACGTGTTCCTCTTTTTGGACCATTCTTTATTTGCTGGCTGGGCCTGGAATGTCCCCCAAGTGTCCATCTGTTAAAGGCTGGATCCTCTACTGGGTGCTATTTGGGAGGTGGTGGAAACTTTAAGAGGTGGAGCCTGGTGGGAGGTTTTAGGTTATCGGGGGATGTGCCCACAAAGGGAATTGTGAGATGCTGTCTTCCTCTCTCTCTCACACTCCAGTCCTAAACTCAGTAACTTGCCCTGCCACATACTTCCGCCATAATCTGCGGCCTCGACACAGGACCAAAAGGAATGGATTCACCCAACCTCCAAAATGATGAGTCAGAATGAACCTTTCCCAGCAGGGAGAAAAGACAGCAAATGGTATTGGACAAACTGGACAGCCATATGCAGAAAATTGAAATTAGATCCTTATATCTCACCCTGCACAAGAATCAAATTGAAATGGATCAAAGATTGAGTAATCTAATAAGCAATATTACAACTGTTAGAAGAAAACATAGGACCAACACTCCACTGTGTCAGTGTAGGCACTCATCTTCCTTAACAAGACTCCATAGTGAAAGAATTGAAGCCAAGAATTGATGAGTGAGAGGCTGGAGCAGCGACTCAGCAGTTACGGCTTTTGCCTGGCATGCGCCAGTACGTGGGTTCGAACCCCAGCACCATGTACACAACGAAGTCTTGGAGCACTGAAAGCCACACGAAAAACTAAATAAAATTGATTCTCTCTCTCTCTGTCTCCCATTGTCCCTCTCTCTTTAGTTAAAAAAAATAATAAGAATCAATGAATGGGATGCCATTAAACTAAGAAGCTTCTGCATGGCTAAGGAATTAGTCAAGAACATCAAGAGAGAACTTACAGAATGGGAGAAAATTATGGCCTGCTATGCCTCCAGAATATACAAAGAACTCAAAAAACAGTACCAAATTGGGAGCCTAGGTCCATTCTGAGCTCTGTTGTCAGCATCTCCCTGACTCTAAGGAATGACCAGGCTCCATCTGTTGTTCTTGACCCACCCTCTTCTCTCCACCCCCACCACCTAGCTCAAGCCTCTGGGTGGCTACAACACCCTCGCCATTGGCCTTTCAGGCACAGGGACCCTTCACCAAAGCAAATCATATTTAAATCCTTTCCTTCATATCCTTCTATTCCTCCCTTTCTCTCAAGAAAAATTTCCAGCTCCTTAATAAAATTTACCAGGCCTTTCATTGTCTCCTCAATCTAACTCTCATCTCTGCCACTTCCTGAATTTCCCAGGGTTCCCTGAGTGTGGTACTCCTCTCTCACCAGCCCCTCACCTATACTATTCCCTAATTCTTTTCCAGTGCCCTCTGCCCAGCTAACTCTTCCCCATCCTTCATCTCTCATTTCAGACCCCTCCCTTCCTACTTCATCCTGGTCAGGTGTCTCTGTGTCCTCCTGTAGCAGCTGGTACCTGGCCACAGCTCTTAGCGCAACTCATGACTGCCTGCTTTCTGCCTGGTGCTCCACATTCTCAGCAAAGAGCAGAGATGCCACTCAGCCAGACCAAGCTGAGTGGGATTTATTGTAAGGAGTCAGGGGACCTCACAGGCACCTGAGAATGTGAGTTACCCAGGAATGGGAACATAAAAGCCATCAGAAATTGATGCCCTCCAATTTACTATTGCTAGGCTATGGAAACAACCCCGATGTCCCTCACTGGAAGAATGGATCCAAAAACTGTGGTACATTTATACCATGGAATATTACATAGCAATTAGAAATAATGATATTGCAGCCTTCGAAGGTAAATGGATGGCTATGGAAGAGATCATGATGAGTAAAATCAGCTTAACCCAGAGATCTAAGGGTCGATTGTCTCCACTCATCTGTGGAGGTGGGAACTAGACCCTGGACAATGAGAAAGTTGGTCTGGTAACATGAGTTAAATCCAGATAAGATGTAATGCTTTACAATCTAATACTTTTTTTAGAGTTATAATGGGAAGGGGAAGGGAGGGATAAGGGAGGGTAATTGGGGGGGGCACTCCTGGGGATAATTGCAATATCCAGAATATATACACATTTTATACACATTTTATATTATTTTGTTAAAATCTTGTAAGGTTGTTCAA